>PITA01005778.1:61711-107110 GCA_004023965.1 Spilogale gracilis | reverse complement strand
ACCTTACACTAGTCAGAATGGCCAAAATTAACAAGACAGAAAACAACAAGTGTTGGAGAGGCTGCGGAGAAAGGGGAACCCTCTTACACTGTTTGTGGGAATGTAAACTGGTGCAGCCGCTTTGGAAAACAGTGTGGAGATTCCTTAAAAAATTAAAGATAGAGCTACCCGATGACCCTGCAATTGCACTACTGGGCATTTACCCCAAAGATACGGATGTAGTGAAAAGAAGGGCCATATGCGCCCCAATGTTCATCGCAGCAATGGGCACAATCGCCAAACTGTGGAAAGAGCCAAGGTGCCTATCAACAGATGAATGGATAAAGAAGATGTGGTACATATATACAATGGAATACTATGCCTCCATCAGAAAGGATGAATATCCAACTTTTGTAGCAACATGGACTGGACTGGAAGAGATTATGCTGAGTGGAATAAGCCAAGAAGAGAAAGTCAAGTATCGCATGGTCTCACTTACTTGCGGTGCATGAGGGGCAAACTGGAGGACAGTGGCAGAAGGAAAGCAAATGGGAACTAGGGTAATCTAGGGAGGGAAATGAAACAACAGAGACTTTGAACACAGAAACAACCTGAGGGACTTGGAGGGAGGGGGGTGGAGGGATGGGAGAGCCTGGTGTGGGTACTGGAGACACCTAAAGCATGGAGCACTGGGTGTGGGGAATGGGGAATGAATCTTGAAACACTGGAAAAAAAAACTTAGTAACAATAACAAAATAAAATAAAATAAAATAATAAAATAAAATAAAATAAAATAAAATAAATATAGTACTTTTAGGCAATGGAATATTATTCAGCACTAAAAGGGAATAAGCATTTAAGCTATTAAAAAAAATAACAGTAACAACCAAAATCAAAACAAAACAGAAAACATGGAAGAATACTGAAATGGTTATTATTAAGTGAAAGAAGTCAGTACAAAAAGGTTATACTCCCCATGATTCTAACTCTAGGACCTTTTAGAAAAGGCAAAACTATGGATACAATAAAAAGATCAATGATTGGCAGAGGTATGGGAGCAGGGGTAAGGGCTGAATAGGCAGAATACAGAAGATTTTTAGAGCAGTGAAACTATTCTGTGTGATATTATAATGATGGAGAAATGCCATTATACATTTGTCTAAATCCATAGAATTTGCACACCTATGGTGATCCCTAATATAAACCAACAATCCTGGGCAATATTAATCTGTCAATGTAGGTTTATTAGTTGTAAGAAATGTACCACTCGGGGGTGGGGGGTTGATTATGTGGGTTACTATGTGTGTGTGGAAGCAGGGGCATGTATGGAAAATCTGTATTCCTCTCAATTTTGCAGACCTTTCCCCCAAAAAGGAGAGGAAAACAGAGAGACAAATACCTACAAATACCAGGGTGGATGGAGAAGCTTGTGAAACATGTAACCAGAAATGCTTGTAAGAAATATCCTAACTTCCAAAAAATATAAACTTTGGTTTTGGTTATCTCATTTTTTAATTTTTCCCAAAAAGTAGCTGAATTGTCTTACAGTTGCTTAATTTTCACGGAATAACAACAATGATGGTGAAAAACAACAAGAGCAGTAGTGTAATATAAAGAAATAGTAACACTTAGTGAACACTTTTTATATAAAGGACCATCTCATAAGTACCATACATATATTTTTTTAAAGATTTTATTTGAGAGAGAGAGAGAGAAGGAGAGAGAGAGAGAGAGAGAGAATGAGCAGGGTGAGGAGCAGAGGGAGAAAGTATCCCAATATCCCAAGCAGACTCCTTGCTGAGCAGGGAACCCAATGCGGGGCTGGATCCCACCCTGAGATCATGACCTGAGCTGAAGACACACTTAACCGACTGGGCCACCCAGGAGCCCCAGTACCATACACATTTTTTAAAACAACTAAAACCTCCCAGAACATTATATGGGTTTAATTATATTATCATTTCCAACTACAATGAGAAAACAAAAACTAACAGATTTAACCCTTTCTAAGTTGTGACAGCTAACATGTGGTAGATGCTAAGTCACTCCACTAGTGTCTCCATTTCCTCTTCTCTAAAATGGAAATATTATAATACATACATGAAGGAGATGATTGCAAGGATTGTCTGAGGTGGCATCTGTGAAAACATTTATCACATAAGCTGTGCTTTAGATTTACTTTTTTATTCTGTCTTTGTGTCCTTTAATGTCAAATATTTAGGGACATCATTACAAAGTTGGGTTATTGAGCTTGATTTTGGCATAGTTTTATCATCAGAACCTAATGAACTATGCAGCTGGTTCCCCCTAGAGTAGATGGTTTGAGGATTTAGCTATTTTCTAGTGCATTGCTTGTTTCTTTGTTTATTAAAAATTCTTTCAGAGCTACTTGCCTATGAGTTTCCTAGTTTTATGTACATTATCTGATAGATTCTGTACAAAAATTATTGCACCTGTGCCCTAGGGTGCTGAACTGACACTTCTGTGTGTAGTTTAATATGTCTACTGACAAAATTCCTGCTGGCTATTGGATTATAAAGTAATTGTGAACTTGCTAGAAAAGGATCTGAGCCCAAAGATATGTTCCGAAAGTCAACTAGATGAATTTTAGAATGGAAATTTTGATGAATCTATTTTGGGTACAGAGCTCTTTTTTCCCTGTACTCTGGACTTTCAAATGTTGTACTTGTAAATATTGTTAATTAAATGGAATTAAAAAGGAATAAAGTCATGTTAAATGTGCTGTCAGACAATGATGAATGATAACTAAAACAAGTCTTTTATTTTTAAAGATTTTATTTATTTATTTGACAGAGAGAGAGATCACAATAGGCAGAGAGGCAGGCAGAGAGAGAGGAGGAAGCAGGCTCCCCGCTGAGCAGAGAGCCCGACGTGGGCCTCCATCCCAGGACCCTGAGATCATGACCTGAGCAGAAGGCAGAAGCTTTAACCCACTGAGCCACCCAGGCGCCCTAAAACGAGTCTAAATATGAATTTTCTTTCTTTACTCAGTTGGATTAATTCCAAATCCTTATCATGTGGAGATAGTTTGCATATACCAAAAAGAAAACAAGAAATTATAGTACCATCTGAGAAATTGGAAATTCTAATTTCAGGCATCTTAATGTGTTACATAGAGAGTTCTAATTTTGTGTGTTAATGTGATAGTTGCTGTTGTATTTTGCCAGAATATTTTATTAGTTGGTATAAATCGATAACTTATGTATATCTGTGTAGGTCTATGGTTTGGCTGCACCAAAATGTGCCACTTTTGCATAAAGATTATTTGGAGTTAGAAGTAATAAAAATCCGGCAGTTGCAGGAAAATCTCTCTGCCTCCTGCTCAAGTGCCTAAATTTACATTGGAAAGGACAGACTGTACCAGGAAAAGTATTAACAAAGATCACCCTTTACTTAAGGAATTTATCTACATAATAGAGCAAACTTGTTTTCCCCAAACATTCCTTTTCACCTTAATGAGTTTTCTCCCCTTTCTATCCTCAGGTCCTTAACCCTCTTGTTTAATTCATGTAAGTTCCTTGTTGCTTCAGTGTCCTTGGAATTTCGTATCTGTGGATATTCCCCATACCAACACCCATTAAATTTTATTTAATCTGTCTCATGTCAATTTGATGACATCAGAATAAAATGTCATCATTTTATTGACATTTAATGTCAATCTAGAAGATCCATAGGGAAAAGGAAGATCTTCCTCCCCAAAATCAGGAAGCAAGAATTTTAATTTACAAGACAACACATTCTAGAGGAATTTTTTCAATTTTATTTTTTTACTGACATAATTCTTTTTCCCCCCAAAATGTTAATAAAACCCTATGAAAATCCTCGTGAAGATAATAAAGATACTCTGTCAAGACCAGATTTGGGTACAATCCAAATCATTCTGTTTATAATTATTTAAAAGATGGGATAAATCAAAGTACAACAAACACTTCATAACAAAGTAAACAGAGATCATAAAGCAGAATTCAAATTTAAGGCATAACACTAAGCAACGATGGGTTTTAATTACTTGGAAGTGTTGTGTAAATGTACTGCTTCAAGTGTATTAAGCTATGAAAAATATTTTTCTAAAGTTGTAAAAATGCGATCTGGCTCAGTGAAATCACTTATTAATCAACAGTAAATCTCACATTTGTTTTTGACTCACCAAACATGGTTTTAGGGTTAGTTGTTCTTGGCTGTGATGCCTTTGGATTTGTGGTGGGAAAAGCACAGAAAACACATGCATGTGGGATATTATTTCATTTTATTAACATAAATTAAATAAGTTCTTTGCTTATCTTTTTCATCACAATACTCCTTATAACAATACTTGCATATCTCAAGGTCAGGAAAATTTTTTTATTCTGATGAATGGCTGCATTTCCTTTTATTAGGTATAGAGAGAAATGTGTGATCCTAATTTATAAATACATGGAATTCAGAGGAAAATTCTGTACTCTTATGTTCACTTTGCAGGGAGACAATTCTCCATTCTGTCAATACACATTTTGTGGCAGTTTTTTGCTTTGTTTTTTCAAGCTATCTTAAAAAATATTCACGTGGAAAACAAAAGCAGAAGAAAAAATTTCAAATTTCCCGTCTGTAGAGCAAAGAGAGAATTAAATGTGAATTAACAGATAGTATATGTAATTAAAAAGTCAGTTACTGGTAGTTAGTCACTACTAGCTAATGGGTTACTGCATAGGTCAACTCAGAATGTGAACATTGCAATCATCAAAGAAATCTCTACTACAAAATACTGATCTAAAACATACACTTTTAATTTTAGATTGTCTTTCTTCTACCAAAATAGCAGTAGCAAGACAATAATAAAATTATTAATGGATATTTTAATTACTTACCATGTGATAGTCACTGTTTCAAATGAGAACTTTATGTGTCAGTTTATAAAATCATAATGACAAAAAAAATAAATAAAATCATAATGACACAATGAAGTGGGTATTGATGAAGCAGGAGATTGAGGTTGTTATCTCACAGAGTGGAAGAATGAATCTTGCAGATATAGGACAGTGAGTAAAGCCGTCATGTTTTATTAAGCAAGGATACAGAAAACCTCTCAGGAGTGAGAGGTGTTCCAACAGGGTTGCCAGCTTGGGCCTCCACTGACAGTCTAAAAGTACTGACCAGGAAGTTTATGGTCCTAACATTCTTAGGACATCTTGGTCTTACTTCTTTGGGGTTTGCTTTCTTTGGTTATTATTCTTTGTTGGTCACAATGTGACTGTCATAAAAAGATCCCACTTCTGATGCCCAGGGCAGGGTACTCTTGTTTGTTCCTTTATTTACCTGTGTTTTCATTATGCCTCAGCATTTCTGGGATTCCTGTGAACCTGGTCAAGTAGTCCCCTATCTCTCTCTCTCTATCTAGCCCTTTTTGTCCTTTACTCGGTTGAGACACTTTGGATATAAACCAGGAGGTCATAGTCTAGGTGTAAGTATTAGCTTTTGGGTTGGAAGTAAAGCTCAGGAAGTGTTTTGGCACAAAGAATTCCCAGGAAAGATCAGGCGCTGCAGAAAAATAAAAGGAGACTAAAAATTTGAAATTACAGATTATTACACAAAAAATTTATCCATACCCAGATAGAACTAGTCTTTTCCCCCCTTTACTTTGATGATTTGAGTTAATAAGCAGGGTCACAATAAATATTTAAACAAAAAAAATGCAAACAAAATGAGACCCACTTTTAATCAAGAATGACTTGTTATATCTGAGAATATATAATTTTCTACTTGAATTACGCATCTTGTGTGGCAAAGTCTTCTGAATGAGTGCTGCACACACAAAGGACTTTATAGTTGCAGTTCTTTTGTAAAATGTTGGCCATAGAAATAAGCCATATCCACAAATCTCATTGAATTATGCTAAATAAGCTTTAATTAGTAATACTTTTGGGCAATGTTTATGAACACTTAAAAATTCAATGGTATAATTACATATGTTGCTCTGTGATTGTTTAGGAAACAAATAATACAATGGCAGAATAATTTTCATGATAAATGCTCCTCAAATGGTGAGGCTGTTCAGAAAAACTTACACATAGTTTTCTTTATGAATATAATAAAAATTAGCAGAAATATGGAAAATTTTCAGTACTGATATATGGTGAGTTTGCTTAAAATACTAAAAGCCTATACATGTAATTTATGAATAGTATTCAAAAGAATTATTCCAAGCAAGAAAACACATTTGCAAAACTTTCCAATATTAACAAGAATGCATGCAGAGTATATAAATATGCATAATTTTTACTGTAAAAATATATGAAGAGGGAATGAGAGGTAAATAAGAGAAGGATATCTCAGTGAATAAACAATAATAAGTCAGTTTGGAATGTTATTCCATCATGTTATGTACACATATTTTTTTGAGCAATAACATAGCACTTCTGATTAGCAGTTAAGACCGAGGAGAGTAATTGTACCTGTTCTTTCAAAAGCTGGTAAAATGAATGTAGAGGGGATTGTTAAATTTGAAATCTCATAGAGACCAAGAAAGGGGGAAAGAGTGTGACAGAAACAAAATTTTCAATTCAGAAAGGCTGATGGATATATGGTAACTGCAAATAGCAAACCCAAAGTACTGCAAACAAAATGGTTTCTGGAAGAGTTGGGAATATTCACAGCTAAAGAATAAATAATATCAGGTGATTCTGAAATTATATAGATGTGGGGTTAAAACAGAAGTGGGTACTGGGGGCACCTATTGCATGGAGCACTGGGTGTGGGCATGGGCAATGAATCTTGGAATGCTGAAAAAATAAAATAAATTTAAAGTAAAAAAAAAATGATACCATAAAAAAAGAAAGAAACAGAAGTGGCTAAAAGTCTGTTGTAATAATAGATTTCATGGCCTCATAGTCCCTCCTACATGTGACAGAAGCTTTAAGGTATACTTTTGAGGGGGAGTATCTATTCATACATATGTACATATGTACGTATGTATATACACATACATAGATGTATGTATATGTGATTGAGATATGTGCCCCTTGCCCTCACTGAGTGCCCTGACAGTGACAACTAGTTATATCCTAGACATAGAAAAAAAAATATTTTTGTCTGACTGACCTGAGCAAAAAGACAAGACAAAGATATTAAAAGGTAAGAGTCAACCAAAGAAATAATTCAACCAACTGTCCTATGGTAAAGAAGTAAAGCCTGTTAGCCACACTAAACACACACACACACACACACACACACACACACACACACACACGGCACAGAAATTCTGAATCTTTTGGTGGATACCATGAACAATAGGTCATCAAGCATTTGAGAAAAGTCCACATCAGGAAAGATTGAGACCAGTTAACGGAATCTGAAGGAAATAGTATCTTTAGGAGAGGAAGAACAATTATATTGCACACCTGGAAGAAGGAACGTATGGCACACAGAGTGACACAAATTCAAAATATGAAGATCAGAAATCAAAACACACACACAGACACAGGCATGAGATAGGATAAAAGGATTGTTGATGATCAGTTCATGAAGTCCATCATGCAACCACAATTTCAGAAAAGGAGAGCAGAGAAATAAAGAAAAATTGACAAAAAACAGGTATTAGAAATGAAGGATGAGCATTTTCAAATTGAAAAAGACTCCTAAGAGCTAAATATTTCATGTAAAACATGTGTACATAAAGGCAAATGTTATAAAATTGAAAAATACAAGAGACAAAGAAAATATGTCAAAAACTTCCAGAAAGAAAGAAAAAAGGCCACATATAAAGAATAGAAATTAACACAATATCAAGTTTCTTTTTAACATTGCTAGTGCCCAGCAGACAGACAAATGTCTTCAAAATTGTGAGTGGCAAATAGTTTCCTTCTAAATTTGATACTCAATAAATCACTGATGAACTGTAAATTTAAACAACAAATATAGACAAAAGTCAATATGCTTCTTTTCAGGAATTTACTAAAGAAAGTTTTCCACTAAAATATTAATCCAAATAAAGAAGATGTAAATTTTTTTAAAAAGCTTAATTTTTTTTTATTTAAGAGAAGAGAGAGAGAGAATGAAGGGAGGAAGGTAGAGAGAAGAGGGAGAGGGAGAATCCCAGACAAATTACACCGATCAGAGCCCAATGTGAGTTCCATCCCAGGACCTTGAGATCATGAACTGAGCTGAAATCAACAGTAGAACCCTTAACTGACTGAGCTACCCAGACATCCTGTAAGATATATGATATAAATCCTATATAATAGAGAACTCCATACAGAAAGAGAATTCCCAGGGTCATGACAGAGAGATCCCAGAAAGACAGCTGTGCATCAGACTTAGACAGCATCACATCCAGCTATCTAGCAATGCCAAGGAATCCAGGCAATTTATATTTTCACAAACTGAGAGCATGTAACTATTATAAATTTTTTTTAAAAAACAATCATGTACACTACATGGATCAGCTGTAAGTAAAATATTATACACCCATAACGAAGTAAACACTAATACATAGTATAACAAAAATAATTATATAAATCTATTGGAGAATGTACTATGTGTGTGTTTCCATATGGGGGTGTATGAATTAGATGTTCTTCTCCCATAATAATATTCCATAATAACTCATAATCAACAAAAATGAGAGATATATTGTCTTATTTATGGTTCTATAATTAGACCAGTGACTATCATTTTTCAATATTCCATACTTGCTGTCAAATAAATTTTAAAATCCTAAGACATTTTTATAGATTTTTTCATTACTCAAAATTATTACTTGTAAAAAGGCCCATAATGACATGAATATAAAGATTAAAATGTTGGTGATATTTTCTAAGATTTAAGGCTTGACCACCCATTAATAAATTACCTAAAAACTGTACAATAATGAAACATTGTAGTTTTCTTAGCTTGGTTCAAAAAAATAAGAGAGAGAGCTTGTTGTTACAAAGGATAATGATGTTCCAAGAGATTCTTAAGCAATAGCAATAAAAGAGAAAGTGGAGAGGTGGGAATATTAAAGACTTGATATCAATGATATATTAGTGAGTAACATGTTTTAACTTCTTTCCATGGTAGAGAGAAGGAAACTTACTCTAGTCTGTATAATATTTAAAGTCAGGGAATATTATATGTTATTTAGGATATTTGCTTGGTCACTACTCTCATGTCCCTATTCTCAGAGTTAAGTTCATGCTTTTACTATACTTCATGACTCTCACTGGCTACAAATAACAGGTAGAGAGGGGAGACTTGAACCATATTAAGCCTCTTACGCAAGTAGAGGTCCCCCCGCCAAGCAGGGTTTTTTTTTTTTTTAATTCTTCTCTAATAATAATTTTAACTTTGGGATGCCTGGGTGGTTCAGTCAGTTAAGCATCAAGCGTCCAATTTTTGATTTCAGTTCAGGCCATGATCTCATGGTTGTGGGATCGAGCCATGCACTGAGCTCTGTGCTCAGTGGTAAGTCTGCCTGAAGTTCTTGCCCTCTTTTTCTCCCTCTGTCCTTCCCCCATTTGCACTCATTCTTTCTCAAATGAACAAATGAATCTTTAAAAAAATAATAATTTTAACTTTGCAAGTTTACCAGGTCAGAATCTCCAAAATTCATAGAACAGTAGAAAATTCCACTTAAATACTATGATAATTCTAGTTCCTTATACAGGCATTCATTTTGAAAATTCTATTTAGATTTTCTAATGTAGGAATATGTTTTCTAGCATGCCAAAAATACAGCACTTAAAAAATGTTTTCTGCAAAAATTTGGTCCCTTCTGAACAATGACATTCAAAAAAATGTTTCAGATTTTCATACAAATCGAGAATATAGCACAGAGAGTTCCCATACAACTTAAACCCTGTTCCCTCTATTATTAACATTCTACATTAGTGTGGTACATTTGTTACAATTAATGAACCAATGTTGTTATATTATTATAAAGTCAATATTTATTTAGATTTCCTTAGTTTTTATTTTAACTCAATGTTATTTTTTTCTATTCCAAGAACCTGTTCAAAATACCATCACTTTGTTCACTTTGTTGTCCCATATCCTCAGCTTCCTTTGACCTGTGACTGTTTCTTAGACTTATCTTCTTTTTTTTTTTTTTTTAAGATTTTTATTTATTTATTCGACAGAGAGAGAGATCACAGAGAGAGGCAGGTAGAAAGAGAGGAGGAAGCGGGCTCTCTGCTCAGCAGAGATGTGGGCCCCCGATGTGGGCCTCGATCCCAGGACCCTTAGATCATGACCTGGGCTGAAGGCAGAGGCTTTAACCCACTGAGCCACCCAGGCGCCCAGACTTACCTTCTTTTTGATGACCCTGATAATTTTGAGGAGTACTAGTTAGGTATTTTATAGAATTCCCCTCAAGTGGGATTTGTCTTATATTTATTTCACTATAAGAATGGAGTTATGTGTTTCAGAAAGGAAGATTACAGAGGAAAAGTGACCCTTGCATCATGTCATATGAAGGATAAAAACTGTCAACATGACTAATTACAGATGATGTAGTTGGATGGTTGGTAAAACCTCTCCTGGAAACTTAATTATTTACCCTTGTTTTTGGTTGACTATCAGTGAAATCAGGTAAGATTATTATTATTATTATTTTAAAGATTTTATTTATTTGACAGAGAGAAACACAGCCAGAGAGGGAACACAAGCAGGGGGAGTGAGAGAGGGAGAAGCAGGCTTTCCGCAGAGCAGGGAGCCCGATGTGGGACTCTATCCCGGGTCTCCGGGATCATGACCTGAGCCGAAGGCAGTAGTTTAACCCACTGAGCCACCCAGGCACCCAGGTAAGATTATTTTTAAGCAGATAACAAGATATACTTTGATTTTGTATCCAGGAAAACAGGGATTTTCTCAATAAGCCTTATCCTATAAATGCGTCTACGAAAAAATAAGCCTTTGAAATCATTTGCTTAGAACTCTTTGCTTAAGACAAGCTTGTTGTAAGAATGTGACACAAACATTTAGACACAGGTAGAAGGCTTATTTTCTAGCTGACGACATACGCCAAACCCTTGAAGAAATGCACTTCCTTTTTCAAATTCTACTTTCTCTTCTGGCATTTAGGAAAGAAAGAAAAAAGTAAAATTTGGAAGTAACTAAATGTAATCAATAGAAGATGCAGGAAAGTAAATTCAGACTCTCGGTGAAATGTGAGCCACTAACAGACCACTCAATTTTTGAGGTCAGGAAGAATATATGTCTACATGTTATCTAGCAGAGCGCCTTGAGCATTATTTGAGGACAATAAATTCCCCCGATTTAAAATACCTAGAAGCAAACAAGCAATTTCTACGAAGTACTTCTCCTACTTCTGCCCTAACTGTGGAGGGGTTGTGATAAGCAGGAGAAAGAAGAAAAGAAATAATGAGAAATAAAAAAAAACAAAAAAACAAACAAAAAAAAAGAAAGAGCTAGTAACATGCCTATATTTTATCTAAAACCACTGGCACAAAGAGTAGACCTATCCAAAGCATGGAAACACTAAAGAGGCATGTGATAGAAGACAGAACTGATCTGCACCATTGACATTTAGACCAGACAAGTCTGTCTTATGGGGGCTGTCCTGTGCACTGCAGGCCTCCACTCAGTAAACACCAGTAGTTAAATCCTGCCTCCACCCCTTTACCCACCTCTGGCCCTAAGCTGTTAAACCAAAAACGTTCACGTGCATTGTGCAGTGTGCCATGTGGGACAAAACTGTCTCTCCTTCCTCTTTTGAAAACCATGGACATAAGCAGAAAGAGATTAAAGTCCGTGCAGTTTGAAGTTTCAGTCTTTAAAAAGCATAGCTTCTGTGGCAGGAAAAAAAAGGGGGGGGAATGTAAAGAGTATTCCTCTAACAATTGGTTGCTGAAAGAGAAAATAATTAAAAGGGGAAAACATGGACATTTTCATGATGAAAGACAGCCATAAATCGGAGAACACATAATCTCTTTCCTCTACCTCTGAAAAAAATCATACCCACTAAAAAATGTGGACTTTCCTACCCTGTTAGAAGTAAGTGCCATTAAACTCAAGACCCTGCATGCTACTCAAATTTGGCCAAATGAATATGATATGGGAAGCAAAGGCAAAAGAAAAATGTTATTTCCTTACTACTTACATACTTACAGTGCATTGACAAGTCCTTGAAACAGGCAGAGTGACTGTCCTCAGGAAGGCAGCTGCCTCAATGTTAATACTTTGTTAAGAGCAAAAGACAATCTTAGCTTAACATTATCCCAACTCCCCAGGATCCTGTAAGCCTACTTTAACATATAAAAATGGCTTTGGAAACTTCCTTTATCTCTACCTCACAAGATACATGTTAGCAATTATCGCCCAAGCATAGGGTCCAATGCTATACATATGAAGGGTCTCATGACCAATTGTTATTAGACAGTAATAAATGACCTTTTCCTAACAATAGCTAGCCCCTCAAGGTCCTTGTTCCCAAAATTCCTTAGAGACTTATGCTATCCCTAACACCTTCCCAACTTGAAAGTATATAATCAGCCACATCACAGTCCCAGTGTAGCTCTTTCTATCCATGAGTTCTTTCCCCATGCTTTAATAAAACCACCTTTTTTTTTTTTTTCCTTTTTGCACCAAAGATGTCTCAAGAATTCTTTCTTGGCTACTAGCTCTAAACTTCAACATTTTCCTACATCAGGTAGGAAAAAAATAAACCCACGGAAAGTGATTTTTAAATATCAGGAAATGAGATCTAATATGCCTCAAGGAATGAAGTAGTGTCCCTGAATAAAATCACCATAAAGCAAAAGACAACTAACTGTAAGATAGCTTTCAAAAAATCATATTCCGTGTATTTACACATAATTACATGTAATTATATATACATATATTCAGGGATAAGAGAATAGGAAAAAAATCACACTGAGTCAGAAAAAAAAGTGAAATCAAGAAGTTAAAATGATAAGATAGGTAATTAAACTTAAAAAAGATATGAAAGAGAAAGAGAACTTGATCTTTTTTGTTTTTTTTTACTCTTTTACCTCACCAGTCACTAAGGAAAGGAAATATAAAACTCTCAGTAATAAAAACTAAATTGGAAGAGAGAATATATTTATCAAGATTTCATAAAGGGCACTGAAGGACAGCAAAACAACAATGAAGAGAATAAAAAAGAGATAAAGAAAGAGGTAAAAATGTATATACTGAATCCTACTGCCACACATGGAACATGCAATTCTCTTTTCAAAAAGACATCACAGTGTGTCTTCTGTTTGTTTAAGGGTTTTACAAACTCAGCAATACTGACATTTTGGACCATCTAAATCTTTGTTGGGATAGGAGTGGTAATCCTGTGCAAGGCGGGATGATCAGCTGCACTCCTCACTTCTAATCATTAGTGTTGGTAGCAACCCAACCCCAAGTATCTCCAGATATTTTCAGAGTCCTAAAGTTTGGGGGGGCAGGGTGATTATTCCTAGCTGACAACCACAGACTTAGTGCCCACATGATGAAATATCTTGCCTGATGAGATGTCAAAGATTAGAAGTTAAACAATGTTATATAATCAATAGAGCAATGAATGATACGAATGGAACAGAAACAGAACTAAACAATATGGAAAATTGTTTTTTATGACAAACTTGCTTTGCAGAGCAGGGAAAATGTTTCTTAATGAATGGTTTTATGTCAATTACTTATACCTATTTGAAAAAACATCAACTTGGACTCCTTTTTTTCCCTACTCATAAAACTTGAATCCAAAATAACTAAATCATAAATGTGAAAGAATGAAAGTACAATAAAATTATAAGCAGTAATATAGAATGATAATACTATAAATCAATAAACAGTGTTTCTTACAGAAGATATAAAAAGTATCTGCTATAAATGAAAAGATTGGTACATTTGACCACAGCTAAATAAAACCTTTAATTGATATATAGATACAGTAAAGAAGATTAAAAGTCAGGCCACAAAATGTAATTTAACATTATAAAGATAGGTTAGAGAGATAGATATGGATAGATACATGGATGGATGGATGGATAGATAGATGATAGATAGATAGATAGATAGAATGATAGATAGACAGATAACAGACAATATCTGTAGACATAAACAGATATCCCGACAGAAGAAATAGGAAACATATCAGAATATATAAAATTTTGTTTTGTTTTGTTTTGTTTTTTTTAGAGAAACAAGAAAGACAAAACTAAAATAGTATCAAGTATTGGTAGGGTATGGAAATAGAAACATTTATGGTTTTATTAGAATTTAAGTGGTATAATCAGTTTCGGAAATAAGCAGGGATTTTCCAGAAACATGGAGGTAAAGTTATATGAGGAATGATGAAGGACTTTCTCTTCACTGCTCCCAGTAAAACATTGTTCCACACTGTTGCTCCTAAACTCCTCTTGCCAATCTTAGAAACTAACATCTGATCAACCTTAATTCCAACTCTGAAGACCCTTCATTCTATCCCATGATAAACACAAGCACAGTTCCCCATATTTTCTAAGACTTTGAAGAGGGATTAAGTTATGAAATAAAACTAACCTTGACCTTCCTTTATCTAACCTATAAATTCTTCAGGACACTTGCTAGTATTCCAACACAACAGTATAATGAAGCTGTTTTTACCTTGTAGTGTTCTTTTCTTTCTTTCTTTCTTTCTTTCTTTCTTTCTTTCTTTCTTTCTTTCTTTCTTTCTTTCTTTTAAAGATTTTATTTATTTGACAGAGAGAAACACAGCAAGAGAGGGAACACAAGCAAGGGGAGTGAGAGAGGGAGAACCAGGTTCCCCGTCGAGCAGGGAGCCTGATGCGAGGCTCAGTGTGAAGCTTGATTTCTGGACTCTGGGATCATGACCAGAGCTGAAGGCAGATGCTTAATGATTGAGACATCCAGGCTCCTCAGCCTTGCAGTGTTCTTAAAAAAGTAGTAAACTAACCACATTTTTTAAAAAAATATTTTATTTATTTACTTGACGAGAGAAACACAGCAAGAGAGGGACTGCAAGCAGGGGGAGTGAGAGAGGGAGAAGCAGGCTTGCCACTGAGCAAGGAGTCAGATGCGGGCCTTGATCCAGGGACTCTAGGATCATGACCTGAGCTGAAGGCAGTCAGTAGCTTAACCAAATGAGCCACCTAGGCGCCCCAGCTAACCACTTTTTTTCAGATTTTTTCTTTCAATATTTATGATCCAGAAATACGACTTTTTATGTACCTCCAAAAAACTTACAGTGTGTTAGAGAGAAAAGAAATCTTCAAGTAATACTTATTGTGGTTCTGTTTTTTGTGGTATCAGCTGGAAAAAAATCTAGGTGTTATTTGATAGTAAATGGATGAATAAACGATGCCATGTGAAATTAAATGTTAACTAAAGGTTAAAAAAAACCAAACGAATGGTTAGTTCTATTTAGCTATGTTACATTGGGACAAAACAGAGTGCAAAATGAATTAGAGGAAAATACATACACCAAAGAGAGTCAAATATATAACTTCACACTGTTGGTGTAAATGTAAGCTGGTGCAGCCACTTAGGAAAACAGTGTAGGGGTTCCTCAAAAAATTAAAAATAGAGCAACCCTATGACCCAGCAATTGCACTACTGGGTATTTATCCCAAATATACAGAGGCAGTGAACACAAGGGCCATATATACAACAATGTTCATAGCAGCAATGTCCACAATAGCCAAACTGTGGAAAGAGCCAAGATGACCTTCAACAGACAAATGGATAAAGAAGATGTGGTCCATGTACACAATGGAATATTACTCAGCCATCAGAAAGGATAAATACTCAACTTCTACATCAACATGGATGGGACTGGAGGAGATTACAGTAAGTGAAATAAGTCAAACAGATAAAATCCATTATCATATGGTTTCACTTATCTGTGGAGCATAAGGAATAGCATGGAGGATGTTAGGAAGAAGGAAAGGAAAAATGAAGGGGGAGAAATCAGAGTGGGATATGAACCATGAGAGACTGTGGACTCTGAGAAACAAACTGAATGTTTTAGAAAGGGGAGGTATGGAGGATTGTATGAACCTGGTGGTGAGTATTAAGGAGGGCCTGGATTGCACAGAGCTCTAGGTGTTATATGCAAACCATGAATCATGGAACACTACATCAAAAACTAATGATGTACTCAGTGACTAACATAACGCAATAAAAAGTTAAATTTAAAAAATTAAATAACTATCCTTGTGGAAAATAATATACAACTTCAAACACTATACGACTATGGGAATCAATGTATATGGAGGGAAGTAAAGAACAATGATGTGAGTGTAAAGGCAAAATATGAGTAATGTTTTTCACTGTAGGCTGGAAAGGGGATAGCATGAGGAAGGGAGACATGGATGATGTCTCAAAGATCACAACTACATCCTATTCCCTAAAATGGAACCTTTGACTTTTTAAATTCTCTATTCCACATAATTTACAAATATTTTTGTATCTACTCTATATTTAAGAAACATTTGCAACCAAACTAAAGAATGAATCAGAAAAAGAGTTATGTAGAGAGAGTTTACAAGGAAGAAAGAAAAGACAGTGAAAGAAGAAAGAACAGATTAACTCATACACCTTTTCTATGGGTTAAATGTGATAATTCTGGAAAAACCTTGTCAAGCACAGTCATCATTGTCAACTTCAGCTTCCTGAAGATTCATCTTTTTCTTCAAAAGGGCAATTCACAGTCAAGATCCACAGTCTGTGGGACTCTATGCTCTGAGACTGACTTATTGTTAATATATAAATAAAGTTTACAAAGCTGTCTTGCTATCTTTTTAATGTTTTCTATTATATGATGGACTCACTTCATGTTTAATTAGTTTCCACACTCATGATTTATAAGAGATTCCATTATATGAAGAATGCCATTTATCTGCATTATTGCCTTTATTAGGGATCATTCAGCTGATAGAGATTTATTTATGACAATTTAAAATGAAAAATAATTCCAGTTTTAGATACTTAAAGGCTCTTAAATTTTCATATGGCATACAATAATCCAGTTAGATAGCTACTTACAAAGAATGGAGTAAGATTTCCTGAGTAAATGTATTATCGAAAGGCCATACTACTACTATTAAATGCTGTATTTTGCCATTACCAAACTGGATTAGAAGCATGAAATCTTTCTTTATTATAAGCAATAAAAGCAATTTGCTTGAACCTATTACAATATGTCTAATTTATTAACCATACCTTGAAGTACAATATTCTTAATAATTTATACTTTTGAACTACTTCTATGTGTCTTTTATTTTTTAAAGAGAAACGTAACTGCTAGCATATGGAAGAGTCATTATTCTAATTAGAAAAATACTGAAGGCTTAGAGTTCATTCAACAAATCAATATTTAATTAGTAATGTGTCAAACTGCAGATACCTGTTACTATAGTATATGTTACTAAAATGAGATGTTCGTTTATCATTGATGTGGCTATGAAGAGTAGGTCACAGAGATCCAAATAAATACGGAATTAAGTACCCACATAGCACTGGCAAATGTCCAAAACCCCTTTTCTACTATGACCTCAATAATGGAAATATGTCATCAGATTTCTAAATAAAGCATTCAGCTTTTGTCATTTTTTAGTTGGCTTTGTGTATGTGACTAAAAGGAGCTTAACAGTGGTAAAATTACAGAGTGGAGTTTCACTGACCTCTACTAATCCAGGCATTTATTTTTAATATTTTAAGCTTTTAATAAGGAAAGACATCCATAAGAAGTTTTAGTTTTTGTATTCTTTATGTACCTTAATATATTTATAAGATTTTCACAGATAATGAAATCAATTATTTCTCTTACCCTTGAAAAATGAATCAATGTTAATGTCAGGTGAATTTCCCAGCATGAAACAAGTTAGATGTAAAAAGCAAAAAAAAAAAAGGGAAGAAAAAAAGAAAAATGTTCGTTATTTGTGGACTACATAGAAGTAATAGGGATTACATTAACAATATTTTGATAGACTCATTTTAAATATACTTCTTTAGAAATATTATAAGTTAATGTGTGCATTCAAAATGTATCTATATTTCATTACACTCTTAAACCAATGAATACATTTATTGAGCATGAATACTAGTACTATATTGATTTATATGTGAGATACTACATTTGTTTAAAATGATTTTCTAACTTGTGATATGTTCATATGATAGAATACTGTATAGAAGTTTTTTTAAAAACTAAAAGTGAATGTACTAATTAAAAACAAAATGTTGAAATATGTAATTGAGATATGGAAATCTGAATTTGAGTTAAATATGTTTTATTTCAGATATGGAAACATTAAAATAACTGATGATAGGGATATTAATCTGAATGAGGTTGGCCTAAAGTAGCTTAATGTTTGAGAGACAACATACAAGTAAGATATACAGATGTACATAATTGCATAAAGGGGGTCATAGTCAATCTAGCAACAAAGAAAAGTTAAATTTAGATATGCAAAGGGCATTCTGTGACATAGGGAAGCACAAATGAAGATAGTTTGTGTTGAGAAGAAGATATTATGAGCTTGGGAAATGTTAATTGTCTGATGTGCCAAAAATTAAATAATACAATAATGGAATTGAAAATTTGGTGTTGAAGAAAGAGTGAATGTAGCATTGATAGAAGGGAAATAAACAGTTTTAGTAGACAAATGCAAACCTTTATAAACCATAAAAATGTCTTTAAAATTAGAAATATGCCTTATTTTAGCTATATCCCTACATTTAATAAACCTATGCTTATTTATCTCCTTTTTAAATTAATGCAGCCCTATATTCCTCAGTATATATAAAACTTACTTAAGTGTCTCTTTTCATAAACATTATTTACTTCAAAATAAGAGCAGTAAAGGCCATAGAGTAAAAGAACAAAGACAGGAAGGCCAAAAATGAGAAATACCTTTGTAGTCGTATGGTCTCTGGGACCAGATTTGAATCTTTACCATTACTTAACAGTTCTTTATCTGTATTTTCAAATTTATCAAATGCATATCATCATATTTATTTCAAAATATTCTTGTATTAAATTCATTGCATATTTATGGTATCTGCCCTAATACCTGTTAAATAATGAGAGCCCAATAAATATCAATATAGCATTTACCATGTTCTTCATGCCACAAGGTTTGGCTAAACAGGGCAACAGAATTGACGTACTTCACATTATAATTCTATAAAGTTGATTAATAAAAACTACCATAAAACAGCTGCCATTACATTTTGTAATTGCTAAGCATTTAGCAATAAGTCTTTAAGTTTTTTAAATGGAAAAGTAAGATGTCTATAAAATAAGTATGTATATCTCATCCTCTCTTCTATGCCCACACTTACATTATATTTATTAACCTACCTGCTTAAGAACAATAGTTATTCAGTGCACATTATGCAATCTTACTTCTCTGATGTTTTTCTTAATAGCAGAGGACACAGGAAATGTAATAGCGAGAGGAGACAATAAATCCATTAGACTGATAACATGAGAAGCCAATAAAAAAGAAGGCTTCTAAAAGAAGTAGCCAAATTAATTAATATAATCTGGATTCTAGTTTTAGCTAATGTCTCTGGGCAATATTAATAAAATTAGTTTTTGTAACAGGTGGAGGCAAAAGTGTGAACTGCATAGGAGAAAGTTTATGTGAATGTATCTACTAATATTTTTCTCAAGGTAAGAGTGTTGTAATAGTTAAAGCAAAAGTTAAAGATAGTTGGTTTTTTCTTCTTGTTTTCATTTGTTTGTATCTACACTGAAGAAATTTCAGAATATTTATGTGCAGGCTGGGAGAGATAAAATTATTTGGAATCAACCAAATGAGGTTCTTGAAAAGGGAGGAGGGAATGAAATTAAAGTTACTACTCACAAAAGAGAAGCACCTTTTTACCAGGAATGGGAATAGAAAGAAAGAACAAAAGGTTAATGTAAAAAAATTTTTTTTTGAAAGTGATATTTAAGATGTATTTGTCATGAGATTTAAGTTTCCGTTTAAATCAATGTCAGTTATGAGGCTGAGGGAGTGGGAAGACAGGTCAAAAATATGAGAATTGTGAAATCTGAAATAGCTATGGTGGAGAATACAGTAAAGAATTAGTTAGGGAATACTAGTGTCAGAAAACATGAGGAGCCCAGTTCATATGTACTCTGAATGCATAATGCGTATAATCTGGGCTGGTGCATCACTGTATCATTTTCTTCAGCAGCACTCACCAATCGTTGAGTGTGAATCTTTTTGTGTGTGTGTGTGTGTGTGTTAAAGACAGAAAACTCTACTGCTCTGTGTTTGGTGTATTTCTAGGTGTGGGGCTGGAAGAAAATTTGGAAGTACACATTGAAAGTGAATCTAGACCTCTAGAATAACTGAAAACCACTTTTACCTTATTATAATACTAAAATCTCCACCCAAGGAGGAACACAAGCCTCATTTATCTAACATATAATGTGTACATAGACAAATTTCCTTAAGTTGCATGTGTTACCTTACACCCACCTCTATACCATGGCAAGACTTCCCAATTGAAGTATTCATTTTAACCCTAAATAAAAGGAACTCATGCACCCTTACTCAGAGAGTCACAGCTTTGGAGGTTATACCCCATGATCTCCTTATTTGCTGCAAATAAAGTTTTCTTTGTGCAACAGCAGGAAGAAAGGAAGGAAGGAAAGAGGGAACAAAGAAAGGAAGGGAGGAAGGAAAGAAGGGAGGAAGGGAGGGAGGGAGGGAAGAAGAAAGGAAAGAAGGAAGTAAAAAGAAAATCTAGATAGGGAAGAGGTGTATAAAGAGTAACTAAAGAGCCATCAAGTATATTTTATTTAAAATAAAAAAAGAACCAATTGTGCATTTAATTAGGTGAAGGAAAAGAAGTTTAAGAAACAATCACTGTATGGCATATAGCAGAAATGCACATTTCTTGTGTTAACATATTGAGAATGCTGGGTTAGTAGCCTAAAGGAGCTACCATTACATAAAGTTCCTCATTAGCATAAAATTGTATATATAATTGTTAAACTAGAGAAACTTGATCAGGACCTGGAACAGAAAACTCAATAAATGGAGGTTATTATTTTGAGTAAAACTCATTTACTTTTTATATAAATAAATATAACATTGTAGACTATATAAGAAAGATTAAAATACAGCTATACTTAAAGATAGTCTATTTTGATAATTTTTGATTATGAAAGTACTCTGTTGGACTCTAACCCTTAAGAGATATCCATCCTTATTCCATTTTTTTACATCATCTTATTGCTTTATATATCACCCGAGTTGACCCATGAAATTATCAATCCAAATTAGAAATAATATTTTCAATAGACTAATGCTACAATTTCACTAGTGACTGTAGGTATTTTTCATTTATTTTTTCTACAAGTTAGATGATCAAATTGCATAAAAAAGCATCTAAGTCTCAAGCAAAGGAATTTTGAAAATTTCAATGACATTGAAAAATAAAACTACAAAATTTTCTAGAAATGATGTTTGATATACAGCCAGTTATGATAAAATAGATTGGTTTTTAATATTATTTCATATACTTTTATATTATTTCTATAAATTTTAAAGCACTTAATTTTAGGGACTCCAACAGTTAGCTTGAGAACTAACTTTATAGAATACAGCCTAACATTTATTCTATAATCCTGGCAAATCACTCAAAGGTCATCTGCCACTAAGCTATTACATCCAAAAAAACCCACCACCACCAACAACAGAAACTGTCATTCTCTTCCTTTGCAGAATGTTTGAGAAGAACGTATGAGATAATTTGTTAAGAGTGCCTTCTACGGTTTCTGGCACATTCAGCATTAAAAAAATGATAATGTTAATTTTATATACTGATACCAGATTTTTTAATGTATAAAGATGAATTATAAACATGTATTCTAATTACAAAAAAGCGAAAGAACACTCTGACTATAAGAAGTGTCAGTTTCCCTCATCTACTACTGTCACTGCAGATGAGAAATAAAATGAGTATTTTCTATCAGAGGAGTCGTATTCTTGATTCTCTACTGCAGCAACATCTAGACATTTTGCATCTCAGTGAAAGACTGGAGCTATTTTAATGGAGAAACCCCCCCCCCCAATCTTTGTACTTTTTTAACCACCTTCAGTTCTTAAAAAAGAGAGCTAAGTACATCTCCTCGAAGCAACGCAATTTGCTTACTATTAAAATTATTTTCAAAAAATAGATTTGCACAACACACCTGGGACTTTTCAAAATATATTCTACAGGGCAATAAAATACCTGACTTCTGTTTATTAAGTTTCTTGACTGCAGACATACTTGAACAAATAGAGAACTATAGTGTGAAACTAAGTCAATTCAATTGATAAAGACATTTGGTAATAAAAAAAAGATAATGTGCAGTTAGTAATGTAAATCATTCTATTTAAGACATCCTATTAAAAATGTAAAGAGTATGTAAAGAGTATCTAAAAATATATGAATGTCCCAGTATTGTCATTTATTTTAAAAATATTCTCAGAAACTTTGTTTTTTCACAGAGGCATTCTCTCATACTGCTTTGTAAATATAAAAATCCTTAAAATTAACATACTTCAGTACAATCCCTCGACTTATGTAACTGAAGAGGAATTTGCGCATAGCAAATTCATTTTAAAATAAATTTCTGCTTTGCAGAACAGCTTCAATGCTAGCTATATCAGTATTTACTGTCAGCTATAGCAAAAGATATTATTTTTGAAATTTTATGATCAGACATTTCTGGTTCAAAATGACAGCTGGCTTGCAGTCCCCAAGAGAGTCTCCCACAACTATTCATTAAATACTATTGGAGATGCAGTAAAATATTTTTAAAACCCTTAGCAACCTTCTATAGTAATTCTGACAGATAACCTAATATTAGTATCTTATAGGAATTGAAACTAGTATGAGATAAGATAGCTACAGTTAGATGCAGAAAATGCAGAAAGATACATAGCCAGCTTCAATTCATAGAATGAATTCCTAATCTTCTAAAAGCTTATCTTAGAAGTAAGAAGATGCTTCCTAATTTTACCACCACTGATCAATGTACTCCAAGATGCAGAACCTCTGACAAGTAGAGATCCTCTTAAAACACTGTTTTGAAGCCATTCTCTGAGACAGAAATTTCAAATCATTGCTAGTAACTGTAAGAGCCTAGGAAAAATCAGGTGATGGCAAAGTGCATTGTGAGGAGAGTGGTACCTCCCACGGGCAAATTGCTGTAAGTAAGGGCAAAGAAAACATAACCCGGTAGCAGTGCTGGCTGACAAATGTAATCCTCTGTGTACAACACTGGCTCAGTTCTTTGGCTCAATACCAGAAAACCTGGAAACAATGTTCAGAAAAACACTTAATCAAAGTAGAGCTGGGCCAGAAGATGAAGAACTGCCAGAAATTGGGAATTGGACTGGGAACTGTGCACATCAACCTTCCCTTCTGTTACAGATTTGAAAATAGAATTTGGAAACAGTGCCAGTCAACAAGAAGTGGAATTCAAGGTCAATTCCCTCATCCTACCTATTAAGAGCTAGACAGATCTTCCAAATATTGGGGATGTATGTGGAGAAAAACAATAACATGAGTACTGTGTGAAAAATACTACGGAGCAAGAGAAACTCAGGGATGGCATGAACAAAGAAATTTACTCATGGTTCTAGAAAAAATACTGAAAAATGCACATAGACATGAATAGAACTCAGAAAGTATCTGTATTCCTGCTCATTTATTAATCTGTTTATGATGATGTGTCCAATGGACTATATAGTATAGACAGATAATGTAAGGAATTTAAAGAATCAGAAATACAAATTTCAACAAATATAACTTGATAAACCCATTGATAATCAAATGAATAAAAACCATGGTAAATAGAAAATACTTTTCCTATTACTTTGAGGGATTGTTTTATTTTAAAGAGAACTGATGTGATGAAAATTAGACACTTTCATGCATTGTCAGTGTGACTACAAAATTCTGTAATCATTTTTATTTAAATGCATACAAATGTAAAATGTATAGTTATTAGCTTCCAAATAATATCACTTGCTAGAAAGCATAATTGGTACTAGACAATAGAACTTTCAGATTAATGGCAATCTATGTCTTTTCTGTCTCATATGTTAGCTTCTAGTAAAATACGTTTTTTGAGCATTTGAAATGTGGCTACTACACTGAAAACTGAACTTTAGTTTTATTTTTTAATAAAACAAATCTAAACTCGAAGGGTCAGTGGCTACCATATTTGACCACGCAGCTGTAAAATATTAAGCTTGAGAATATTTATTGAGACATTTTTGTGGATGACAAAATAATTGAAACAACCAAAACACTCACAAATATGTCATAAATTAGTGTGTATGCAAATGAATTAATAAATTAATCTTATGGATCCATATTAAGTAGGAGTCCAAAATTTAATAAGATTTAAAAAATAGTAGAATATAAACAGCAAGCACTACAAAATATCAGCTATTATTGTAACACAGACTGTACAAATTTAAGTATCTAAATTGAATACAGTATATATTATACAAATAAGTGTACATATATGTAAAGTACATACTAAATAATATTATATTTTTATTATATTAATATATATTATAATATTATTAAATTTTGAATATATGATTTAAGGAAAAATTATATTCAGTTTTCATTTATATAATTATATCTCAAATGATCTTTTATTTTTAACTAAAAGCATTTCCAATTAACTTTTATGCAATTTCTAATACATAGCAATTTTGTTTTTTTAACTTATTTTTATTTTTAAATTTTTATTTATTTTTATTATTATGTTCAATTAGCCAAAATATAGTACATCATTAGTTTTTGGTGTAGTATTCAATGATTCATTAGTTGCATATTACAACACCCAGTGCACACCACAACATGTGCCCTCCTTAATACCCATCACCCAGTTACCCCACTCCCCCCCGTCTCTTCTTTAACCCTCAGTTTGTTTCCCAGAGTCCAGAGTCTCTCATGGTTTGTCTCCCTCTCTGATTTCTTCCCATTCAGTTTTCACTCCCTTCTTCTGTGGTCCTCCACACTATTCCTTATGTTCCACATATGAGTGAAACCATATAATAATTGTCTTTCTCTGCCTGATTTCACTTAGCATAAACCCCTCCAGTTCTGTTCATGTTGATGCAAGTGGTAGGTATTCATCCTTTCTGATGGTTGAGTAATATTCCATTGTATGTATGAACCACATCTTCTTAATCCATTCATCTGTTGAAGGACATCTTTGTTCCTTCCACAGTTTGGTTATTGTGGACATTGCTGCTATGAACATTGGGGTGCATGTGCCCCTTCTTTTCACTACATACAATTGCATAGTGGTGCAATCGTTGGATCGTAAGGTAGTTCTATTTTTAAAACCTTGAGGAATCTCCATACAGCTCTCCAGAGTGGCTGTACCAGCTTGGATTCTCACCAACACTGTAAGAGGGGTCCTTTTTCTTCACATCCTTGCCAACATTTGTTGTTTCTTATCTTGTTAATTTCTGCCATTCTAACTGGTGCAAGGTGGTATCTCATTGTGGTTTTGATTTGTATTTCCTTGATGGCTAGTGAGGCTGAACATTTTTTCATGTGTGCTTTTTTTTTTTTTTTTTGATTAAGCTCTGTACTAAACCTGGGGTTTGAATTCATGATCCAAAACCAAGAGTCACAGGCTCTACCAACTGAACCAGCCAGATACCACCTAGCAATTCGGTTGTTATAGATAAACATCAAAATTAATAAATACTTAATTTTACTTAAAAAGGTAGAAAGTAGGGGCGCCTGGGTGGCTCAGTTGGTTTAGCCACTGCCTTCGGCTCAGGTCATAATCCCGGAGATCCAGGATCGAGTCCCACATCGGGCTCCCTGCTTGGCAGGAAGCCTGCTTCTCCCTCTCTCACTCCCCCTGCTCGTGTTCCTTCTCTGGCTGTGTTTCTCTCTGTCAAATAAATAAAATCTTTAAAAAAATTTAAAAAAAAAGGTAGAAAGTAAAGTATACAACAAAATTAAAGTGAGTAGATGGAATTGTAATGGATGAAAGTGGAAATTAATGACAAAAAACAGTTATCAAAAAAGGAAAAAAAAACAGAAGTGGCACTTCGGTGGTTCAGTCAGTTAAGTGTCCAACTCTTGATTTCAGCTCAGGCCATAATTTCAGGGTCATGCGATCGAGCCCTGGGTTAGGCTGTGCTCTCAGCAGGGTGTCTGCTTGAGATTCTCTCTCTCCCTTTCTGTCTGCCTCTCCCCCACTGCTCCCACAAGCTTTTCTCCTAAAAAAAAAAAAAAGAAAAAACAAGTAAATGCCTCTTTTAAATCAACACAAAACAAAAAAATGAACATCATGTAAAAATGAGAAATAAAAAGTATATAATAATATGAATGAACTAGAGAAAGAAATACAGTTATGAGAACTTTGAAGGAAATATTGAGGGGGGCTTCGGTGGCTCAGTCAGTTAAGTATTTGCCTTCAGCTAGGGTCATGATCCCAGGATCCTGGCATTGAGACTTGTATTGGGCTCTGCTCCGAGGGCAGTTGCTTCTCTCTCTCTGCCCCTCCCTCCTGCTCTGCTCCCTCTATCTTTCTCTCCAATAAATAAATAAATTTTTTAAAAAAGAAAATATTAATGAGATTGTTACAACACTAATTAAACACTCAAAAGACAATATACGAAGGGGTTAAACATATGTTGAGAAAAGGAATTAGAAGAATTATGACTGAAATGTCAAAAAAAATTGGGGGTCCCTGGTCACACTTTTTTTTTTTTTTTTTAAGATTTCATTTATTTACTTGAGAGAGAGACAGAGATAGCAAGAGAGACCATGGTCAGGGAGGAGAGGGAGAAGCAGACTCCCCATTGAGAAGGTAACCTGATGTGGAACTCGATCCTGGGACTCTGGAATCATGACCTGAGCGGAAGGCAGATGCTTAACTGACTGAGCCATCCAAGTGCCCCATCCTGCTTATTCTTTTAAACTAGGATCAGACTAGTCATAAACTGCCTTTCTGACAAGAGGGAAAAATAAATATCAAACTGCTCAAGGGATGCTCTTACACCTGACCTACAGGATTTCTCTATAAACTTAACTAGATAGAATCCATCCAGTTCTCAAGTATAAAATTACTCTCAGCTACCTCTAGGAGTATAAAAGCATAGAGAGTTATGGGGATATATCACAACCTGATAAATATCTGTAGACATCTGTGAGAACCAAGTTCTTTGAAGGGCAAGTTGTGAGGAAGTTAATGAACCAAAAACCCAAAAAGCTTTTCCCTGTTTTAGCCAATCAGAAAAAAAAAAAAAGAAAGAAAGAGAGAAAGAAAGAAAGAAAGAAAGAAAGAAAGAAAGAAAGAAAGAAAGAAAGAAAGAAAGAGGTCCATACTGCAAGGATTGTTATAACATTATACTAATTTAAGTGATATGTGGTGTTATTAATTTTAAAGCTTTTTTTGTTGTTGTTCTGTCTGAATAAATTTAGGTATAGCACAGAGAAAGAAAGGAACTGATTGTTTAACCTGATGATGTGTCACCTGTAGTCTTCAGGAACAATAAAACTTAGCTCAGAGACAAATTTCTAGTGTGAAAGAATTATTTAGAGTTCTTGACCAGTACTCCTGATATGTCATTCAGATGCTCATGAAATCCATAGGGTCCAAGAGGGGCTTCATGCCTATCTGTGGTCTCAAGTTTTTACACCCTTAATAAAAACAGAGAATCTTAAAAGCAATCTCCATTTAGGAGCCCAAAAAGTCTCCTCTGAAAGATGGCTGGCTACACATTCTCATTCTAGAAGTCTGATAATTCTGGATTTCTGCACTATATACAGCTCCTTCAGGTTAGAATGCATGGAAATTTATGATCAGAGAAGACCTCTCTATCTTGGGTTCATGCAACTTCGTCAGGCAACTGACAGGTGATGAAACATTTGAGATTACTCTCACTATATCATTACTTTTCGTTTTCTCACCAGGTAAACTCAGAAAGGAACTCACATTGTCAGGAGTGACAGCAAGGAAAGGCAAAATCACATTGCCAGGCCACTGGAAGTGGCATTAGTCAAGTCCCGGTGGGCACCAGCTGGTCTAGCCGCTTGACACTGCCAGGTCCCCTAGGGATCCACCCTTTATGAGTGCCAGCAGATGAAGTTCTCAGGTCTTAAAAAAGAATTCTGTCATTTCTAGGGGAGGTCCGTAAAGAATCCTAAACTGTGAAAAATGGATACATTCTAATTTTAAGAATGTCTGTTCTCGGTATAGCAGTCCTAAAAACAAAGAAAATGTTATAAATAAAAGTATAAAAATTCTAATTGGAAGATATGTTATCCCCTAAAGAACTGAATAATTTTCTGGAAAAATTAAATCTATCAAAATTGATTAAAAGCATGCAGAAATCAAGAGACTACAATATTAGAGAGATAGTAAAAATTTACCCCTTAGAGTATTCAGGAGCAATTTCAGACAATGTATTTCAAGACTTCCAGGAGCAGATAATATGCACATCCTTCAAACTGACACTTAAAACAATTGAAAATATAATGAAAAAAATCCCATTCACAACACCAACACATTCTATCAGACGCATAACATTAAAATTAGCAACAAAAGGTAGAAATTATAAAAGTTAGCTGAATAACATAAATAAGACTCAGAAAATGGAGAAACTACGTCTGTATCAGTGAATAAAAATGCCCATCTGTCTCCAAAATTAATTTAAAAATTTCCTGTAATCTTCAAAAATTCCAGTGTTTCTGATGTAATTGAATAAGCTATTTCTAAAATTTCTGGAGGCAAAAGTGAATGAAATAACTAAAAACCCTAGAAAAACATTAGAAAAATGATTTTGTCTTATATGCTATAAAAATACACTAATTTTACAATGTATGGTGACATAACATAATAATAATAAAAAGAAACCACTGATTTTAAGAAAATCTCTTGATGGCAATATTGTGTTTGAAAGAAATATTTGACTATATGCATTGCTTTTTAGAAACATAGTATCTCTAGAAAATTATGATAGGAAATATTTAGTCACATTTCATTTTTACAGTTTTGAGAAATACCCTTTGAGTGTATAAATCATACTTATATTTTGTAAATTGATTCTCTGTTTAGAAAGATTACAGAATTAGTGTAAGAAGGTAATTCTTAAATTTCTAAATTCATGCCAAACATAAGAGAGAATGGAATTGATTGGAAAATAAAAAGTTCTGAACTTTTTTTTTCTTAAAGATTTTATTTATTTAACAGAATGAAACACAGCCAGAGAGGGAACACAAGCAAGGGGAATGAGAGAGGGAGAAGCAGGCTTCCCGCAGAGCAGGGAGCCCAATGTGGGACTCGATCCCAGGTCTCCAGGATCATGACCTGAGCCAAAGGCAGTTGCTTAACCAACTGAGCCACCCAGGCGCCCCAGTTCTTAACTTTTAAATCAGCTACCAACAGAAATCTAGGACAAACAGAGGAGCTGCATTCAATCTCTTCTTCATTTTGGGGTTCACAGTGCACATTGGAAAGAAAACTACTATTACCAAAACATATAAAAATATATGTAATATGCTTCATGCCACAAATTAAGAAAGTATTCTGGTATGATGTATTGCATTTGATATTTTTGTTCTTTAGATTTCTGATACTAATATAAGAAGAATTCTCTTGGATGAAAGTTAGTAAAAAACATTCTGATTAAACAGAAGATGGGTGGGTATCTGAGTCTCTAGTTTATTACCACTTACCTGGAGGAAACACAAATTTATGATACTGCAAATTCATGAAGTGGTTCAAATTCAAATAAACTCTCAGTGTCTGGTTACAAATGATAGTTGTACAAGTTTGTTTCTTATTTTCCTTTCTTTGGTACTATTTTTGTTTCTCTTAGTGATCCTATGTATTCATTTATTATTCATTCATCATTTGTTCATTCATGTGTGTGTACATTTGATTTTTTTTACATTTGATTTTTATATTCTCTTTTTATTTGTATGGTGAACTCTTACAGGCATAAAGGATTTCATTAAGATATATTTAATAATAATCACCCTCCATAATTATAATAAAATTAATTCAGATTATAAATGATCAAGTCTAAAATTCTGCTATCTTATTTTTGAAATTTATTTTCTGATCACTTTAGAGAGAAAAGTGGAAAAGAGGTCTATTAAGTTAACTCAACATACTTTTGAGGAAATTGACAGTAATATATATATTATATATATATAATATATATATAACTGAAATATCTTTCCTGAATTAAAGGATAAAAGCCTTTTATGTGCATCTAAAACATTAAAAGACTTCAGGGCTAAGGACTTGAAAAGTGTGAAGAATATTTCTAAAAGGCTTTTGATGGACTCAATGTGGCTTGAGGAAAGGTGTGAAAAGACAGTAAGGGCATGGAAACAGACATAACTAAATACAAATTCTAGAATCTTCCTTCCTTTTACTATTCCTACATTTTTCCTCTTTCCCTTCCTACCTTCCTTTGTTCATCTGTCCTGCAGAAATCTGTGATTTTTCTACCCAGTTCTTGACTTCTATTTTTTTTCATGATGGAACCAATCAAGGACTTCCCCACTTAGGAATTTGTTGTTTTCCTCCCATTTTCCCCTCTCTGTTCCCGTTCCTTCTCTGTGTATACACGTGCCAACTTTAGTGTGTACGACATATGTCTTTGAATATGCACACTTCCAAAATAAGGATGATTTTGTATGCATGTGTTTTTAACTTACTTGAATATTACATGGTGCACTACTTTTTCACTTTAAAAATTACACTATTTTAAAATGTAACTATGTTATTCTATATATATATAGATATATATATTCTCTCTCTCTCTCTCTCTCTCTCTCTATATATATATATATATATATATATATATATAAATTATTGCTTCTACTTGCTGCATGCATCCACACATTTTATTTATTGATTATCCTCTTCACACATGGCATGTAATTCCACACTTTAATGCCTTGCGGAAATGATTACTGGTGGGGTCATAGGGCATAGACATTCTAAACTTGACTAAGTTAAAAAGCTTATTCATTAAATGAATGGCTTCACTAAGTGAAATGTCTGTATTAGCTTACACTCCCACTTATCTTGCATGTGAGCTCCTCTTTCCCCATGATCTCTGTGAGTAGGGATATTTCAGCTTTCTAAATTTGGCTATTCCGAGGGTTGGGTTGAGATGGGAGGCCAAGGGATGTGAATGACCAACCTGGAAGATGGCAAAGGAATTTGAGGGGTGCTAAGGAAAGGGTGATGCCTTGATGCCAGGACCTGAGGAACATATAGTGGTCCCTTATAATTGTTTTAAGTTTATCTGATTTCTATTCATTTTGAGCATCTCATTTGATAGTCTTATTCTTTGCAATTTTTTGTCAGTTTTAGCATTGTATTTCCTATCTTTCTGAAGTTAATGTGTAGTTGTTTCTTATAATGATTTTAAATATTAATTTTATAATAATTAACTAAAATGATTACCAATGTATATATTTCATATGCGAACACACATAGTTTAAATCACATATAAATACATACCATTTGAATATATAAAATATAAATGCATATAAATATGAACATGCATATATACATGTACAATATATATGAATGATTATGGACATTCTTGACAGTTATACCTTGTCATTCTCTGCAAATTATCAGCTTGTTATCACTGATCAGTTTGGAAAATTATGTCTTCTTTTGTATAAAAATGATTAAGATTCATGTAATGAAACTTACTATTTTTCATCATCTGGTTTGAAATTTTTAAATAGAATGAGGAAACTTTCTAGCCCATAAGATACAAAACTAGTCCAGATATGTGTTTTGTTTGATTCACAATTTTTTTTTCACACTTAGGTCTTTACTCCAGCTATTATGTACCCATGTGTTTGGTATCATGTGGCCATTTAGTGTTATTTTACTCCATATTTTATATCAATTTTCAGAACATAAAAATTGACAGGCTCTGCATAAGTCTGTCTGTCTTACCTGATATATATTTGAAAACAGTGTATCAAAAAACATTCTATTTTTAATTTTGATAGTCGTGTTATAAATTTCAGAGGCAATTTGAAAAGAAATATGTTTTTATACATTAAATCACTCAGTCTAAGAAATTATTCATGGTATTATCTAGTCAGTATCAAGAAATGATTAGTCAGGAATGCCTGGGTGATTGCAATTTTTGTCCTCAAAAGATTCATATTATAGTAGATACTATAATATTATGATATGTGTTCTTTTTATGACCAATAAATTATGTATTTCATTGAATTTACTAGATTTTTATATTTATTGTTATTTATTATATATATATGTATATATATAGATATTAAAGATTTTATTTATTTGACAGAATGAAACACAGCCTGAGAGGGAACACAAGCAGGGGGAGTGAGAGAGGGAGAAGCAGGCTTCCTGTGGAGCAGGAAGCCCGATGTGGGGCTCGATCCCAGGAGGTCCCGGGATCATGACCTGAGCCGAAGGCAGTGGCTTAACCAACTGAGCCACCCAGGCACCCCTGTAATATATATTTTAATTGAGATTAATTCTTAAACCATAAAATTCATCCTTTTTAAGTATAACGTTAAGTTATTTGTACAAAATTAACAAAAATACACAACCACAACCAGTATCTTGTTTCAGAATATTTTTGTTACTCCCAAAAGACACTCCACAACTTTTAACCGTTGCTCCCATTTCTCGAGCCCAGGCCCTGACAACTATTAATATACTTTTTATCTCCATGAATTTTCGTATGAACATTGAATTATAAATCAATGTATAATCCATTGTATAATCACACAATATGTGACCTTTTGTTTCTGTCTCTTTTACTAAGAATTGTATCTTCATGACCACTATATTGTGGCATGAATCAGTGCTTCATCCTTTCCTATGTCTAAATATTACTACATACCAATTTTGTTTACCGATTTATCAGTTGATAGACATTTAGGTTCTTTCCACTTTTTGACTACAAGAATAATGATGCTGTAAGAATTCCTGTACAAGTTGTTTTTGTGAATATGTTTTTAATTTTCTTTATACCTAAGAGAGGTATTTCTCAGTCATATTTGAACTTTATATTTAACTTTTCCAAGATATTTTCCATGTCTGAATCTGGTTCTGGTGCTTGCTCCAGCTCTGCAAACTTTTTTTTTTTTTTTGCTTGTTTTTGTTTTGTATTTTCCTAGGCCTTATGATTTTTTTGTTGAAAGCTGGACATATTCTACTGGATAAAAGGAACTGGGGTATACATACCGTTAGTAAGAGGTTTTATGTTTATATGACTATGAATTAGGTTATATTTTCTGTTTGGTACAGCTGTAGATGTCAAGGCTGTGAGTTGTTCTAGGGTTCTTATTTTTGTCTTCCCTAGAGATTTCTCTTAAAAAGGACCTAAGACATACAAATAATTCTGTTGTAATCCTCGTAACCGTACAATAATAAACCAGTTGATGTGGTGGTGAGGTACATGTGTGGGGGACGAGCATTCTAGTGTTCTATGATTAGGAGTTTCAGTGGGCCTCTGCTCTTAGCAAGTGTGTCTCAGGTTTTTGGATTTATGTAAGACAGGAAAGCAAGAGGGAGCTCAAGTCAGCTATTTTCCTTCCCCAGACCAGTTAGATTCTGGAAACCTGAGTTGGCTGAGCTCTGTAAAAACAGTTTTACAGTTTTCCTTGAGGGCAGACCTTGTTGGGCAGAACAGAATGTTTTAACATATTTCAAAACAATACACTTCCCCTCCCACTGCTGGAAGCATGAGGGGGTTTTTCTCTGATCTGAACTGTGAGAGCCTGGTATGGCTTCTAGAGATGAAATTCACTAAAATGTGGGGCTCCTCTAAGAACGGTCCTCCAGAGTTTTTGACTGACAAGTTTGTCTACAGTGAGCATCCAGCAATTTTTCAACTGCCGTTTAAGTTTTCCTATCACAGATTTGACTCTAGCTATGGTTCTTTTCCCAGGTTCCCCCTAGGGGTAAACTGTGATTCTTGGTACTTGTCTTTCTTTCCATTTTGGGGGACAGAAGTTTGGCTTGTGACCTCAATTCTCTAATCCTCTAAGAAAAGTTAATTTTCAATCTGTTCTGCTTTTTCCTTGTTGTAAGGAGGGGGATGATGTCTGCTAAGCACCTTACATGTTCAGACCAGACTATGGTTAAATTTTAGAGAAACCATCTATTTTTTTCCAAAGCACCTGTACCATTTTTACATACCAAGCAGAAATGTATGAGGATTCCAATTTCCCTACAGTCTTGTTAGCACTTGTAATTATCTTTTTGTGATTATAGCAATTCTAGTGGGTATGAAATGCTATCTCATTGTGGCTTTGATTTGCATTTCCCTGGTGACTAATGATTTTGAGCCATTTTCCATATGTATATTGGTTACTGGTATATCTTCCTTAGAAAATTGTCCATTAAAATCTTGTACCTACTTTTTAAATTGGTATATTTGTTTTTATTGTTGTTGTTTTGAGTTGTAAAAGTTTTTTATATATTACACATACTAGATCTTTATCAGATACATGATTTTGCAAATATTTTTCCCATTCTCTAGGTATTGTTTCACTTAATGATTATTATCATTTGAAGAACAAATATTTTAAATTTTAATAAAGCTTATTTTATCTATTATCTATCTGTATGTCATCTATCATCTATCTATCTATCATCTGTCTATCTATTATCTATCTGTTGGTTGATGTGCTTTAATATCATATCTAAGAAGCCATTGTCAATTACAAGGTCATGAAAAGTTATACCTTTGCATTTGTCTAAGAGTTTTATGTTTAAAGTGTTCCACTGCAAATTAATTTTGTTTATAATGTGAGTTAGGAGACAAACTTTTTTTTTTTTTTTGTAGGTAAATATCCTGTTGCCACAGTACAATTTGCTGAAAAGACTAGCCTTTTCTCAATTTAGGGGAAAAAGCAAGGGGTCTTATCATGCAGATTACCTCATCCTTCTTTGGGAGATAGAGAGTGTGCAGGTGGTATAGCTGACAGGTAAGACTACCTTTCTGTGAGACATTGAAATTGCAATTAGAATACATATTGAGCACCATTTTGGGAACTCGAAGTGATTCCATTTTGAGCATGTGATTTTCTTTGTAACATGTAAGGCAATATATACACTGATTTGGGGAATTAGAAAATAAATATCTAGGGGGGAGACCATTATTCAGCCTACCACAGTCTGCCCTCCAATTCCCCCAAATTCACATTCACCTCATATGTAAAACACACTTATGCCATTCCAAAGTCCACCAAAGTGCCATCCTACTGCACTAGCAGCACACATGGAAAATCATATCTGAGTTTCATTAAAGTTTTTTATTAAAGTGATTAAAGTTCCTAATCTCCCCATCTAAAATCACCTAAATACCTATGGATGAGGATGGAATTATGTATGGCTGTAGTCCATCCTGAGGCAGAATTCCTCTCTGTCCATTTATGAAGCTAGAAATTAAATTACCCTTTCTTGAAATCTTGGTGAGGCAGGAACAGGATAAGAGTTATAGACGTTCTTGCTCAAAAAAAGAAAAAAAAATGATAATAACAACAAAAATAGTCATCAGTCATAATTTCCAACCAGACAAACTCCATTATTTTTTCAAGTTCTGGAATAATTTTCTGTGGCTTCTAGCTCCTGCCTTATAGGTTCACAGCTTTACTCCTTAGGCTACCCTTTCTTCTTCATAAAAGGTACCGTATACTTGAAGAAGCTACATAGTTTTATTAGTCTGTTTCTTGCATTCAGAATTCCGGGAGTCCAAATTCGGGGAGTCTTGCATTTCATACTCTATACCTCTCATTCCATTTGACAGGTTTTCTGCTCTTATTAAATTCTCAAGATCCTTGTCTGTCTTGTGGGCATAACATGGGGAGTCATTCTATGGAAAACTGTCTTCTCCATAGAGAGTTCTTGGATGATCACAACTCTGTTACTAACTTCTTCTTTGATGGTTGAGGAGATCCATGAATCATAAACCTAGCATCTTCAAAAAGCCCTCTGTGTGACTGAACACTCTGACCTTCTGATTCAAGTTGCTATCCAGTGTCATTTTGTTTCAGTATAATATCCTCCTTTTATTTTTATTTCGTCATGTCTGCTACTGACACATTTTTCTGTTTCTCATACCTGAGAATGTCTTAAGTTTTCCTTTATTTTAAAAAGAGAATTTTATTTCTTATGACTCCTTGACTGGACAATCTTTTGGTACTTTGAATATGTGATCCCACCGCTTTCTGGCTTTCACATTTTTTTAAAAACAACTGGCAAGTGTTTTGAATCCCTTGCATGATAAATCACCTCTCCTTTGCCTCTTCATGGTTCTCTGCTTTTTGTCTTGATAATTTGATTACAGTGTGTCTGAGAGTGAATTTTTTTTTTTAATTCATTTGACTTGGAGTGGGTTGAGATTTGGATATATAGGTTAGTTTTTCATCAAATTTAGGAAGTTTTGGGCTATGTTCATTCACTATTTTTCCTACATCTTTTCTGTTTCACCTCTCTGGGACACCCATTATCCCTATGCTGGCATACTTCATCCTTATTTCTTTCTGTTCCTCAGACTGGATAATCTCATGAATCTATCTTAAATTTTGCTGATTATTGTAAATTTTCTAGTGAGCCTTTTTAATAAATTTATCATTTTAATTCTAAACTTTCTATTTTATATTGTAATTCCTATATCTTTATTAATCTTTTATATTTGGTAAGACATGGTCCTTATATTTGTTTTTACTTGTTTAGGCGTTGGTTCCTGTTTTTCTTCTGAACATATTTAAAATCACTGCTTTGAAACCTTTGATTAGAAAGTCTACATCTGGGCCTCCTCTAAGACAATTCCTATACACTGTATTATTTATATACATGTTTCTGTTTAGAGGCCTCCACTTCTTGTTTCTTTGCATATCTTCTAAGTTTTGGTTAAAAATTGATGTTTTATGTAATATAATAGGACAACTTCATTGACCACATTCCCTCACCTCCCGTGATTTGTTTTGGTCTCTGTTTGTTGTTTGTTTAGGAACATTTTTGAAGTAATTATGTGATATCTATATTTTCTGGTGTATGTTACCACTAAGTCTGTTAATTTAGCTTAGTGGTCTGCTAATGACTAGACAAATTTCTTTTAGATACTTAAAATCAATTAAGTCCCTGTTCATTGTCAAGGGTTTCTGTCTGCATAGTAAGACTCACCCAAGCTGTTTACCACCCCAAGTCAGCCTTCAGTTGCTATTTGTGCAGAGACTCATGGTTAGCCAAAGGTGAGCGTTTAGAGCCCTTTCCAGCTTTTTCTAAATATGCCCAGCTTGAGCTTGCACACAGCGCTACTCATATATGTGGCCTTCAAGATTCTTAAGAATATGTTGAAGCTTTACAAAGCCTTCCACAGACATCTCACTCCCCAGCTTTTCCTTTAAAACTTTTTAGTTACCCAATTGGGTGCCACGACTGTTATCCATCACCTCAGGCAGTGGAAATATTCAGTATTTCCCTCTGATTACTTTTGACCACGAATGGCCCAGGGGAAAGGTGCACTTGGTAAGCTCCAAGTCTGTTCAAATAAAAGCAGGTTTGCAAGTCAAGTCTTCCATGGAACCAGCAGACAGTCTGCAACAATAAAAATTCCCTGGAATGGGGCCCTAAAGGAGTTCCAGTTCCAATGTGCCCCTACCCCAGGGTTGTCACTACTGCTGTTTCATCATCATGAGTATAGATTTTGGTTGTCAAGAATACCAAAGAGTTGGAATGGGAGAGTTGGAAGTGGGGTGGATTAAAATACTCTAAAATCCACTGTTCTTACTGAGATTCCATAGTTTTTCTTGAAAAACAATTCTTGGGACTGCTGTCAATGGTTGGTTAATTTTCAACATACACCAGAAAATATAGATATCACATAATTACTTCAAAAATGTTACTAAACAAACAACAAACAGAGACCAAAACAAATCACGGCTGTTTTGTTTTTGTTTTTTGTTTTTGTTTTGTTTTGTTTTGTTTTTGACTAGTTTTCTTGTTCTTTTAATGGAGTTTTAATGGAGATGGGAATTTTAGGAGCTCTTTGCTCTACCATTTTGCTGTTGTCACCCTGCCAATATGACCTGAAAAAGTTGGGCAGGGTGCCTGGGTGGCTCAGTGGGTTATGGCCTCTGCTTTTGGTTCAGGTCATGATCTCAGGGTCCTGGAATCGAGGCCCGCATGGGATTCTTTGCTAGGCGGAGAGCCTGCTTCCTCCTCTCTCTCTGACTGCCTCTCTGCCTGCTTGTGGTCTCTGTCACTGTCAAACAAATAAATGGGATCTTTAAAAAAAGAAAAAAGTTGGGCAATGTACTGTTGTATGTTTCTGTTAACTTCTTTTTATATTTGGTTAATCTTAATATTATCACTTTTATTATTAGGTATTTCATTGGGCTACATACTTTTTTCCTAAAAAAATGATCTCTTCTAATTATTACTTTTCTAATTTTATTTCCTGATTTCTAATTTATGATTTATATTAGCTTTTTAAATATATATTCCTTGTGTTTTATTATTCTTAGGACAACTTATTCAAGTCACCAGACACATACAAATGTACACAGATTACCTCTTCCTTTGAAATTTCTGAAACTTAATATTGTATTTTCAGATATGTAATATTTTACTTGCAATATTACCCACTGACTGCTCTTTCTGTTGTTTGTTTCTGTTTTGTTGGTGTATTTTTTGGTCAAGACTGTTTTAAGATATTTTAGCTAACTTTAACAAGGACAGGAATTTATCGTAAACTCTTTGATGAAGCTCACAAACTCACCTGGAAGACTAAAGCTCAGGTGTAGAGAATGGGTAGGTGGGGAGAAGAGTATAAAAGAGAAGTTTTGTTAAGGCCAAGTCACAAGCCCTACTGCCACTAAAACAATCTCTTTTAGTTGTTATTACATCTTCTGTGCTATTTATGTATGTTTTTAAAGTACTATTTGCTACTTGAAGCATTATTTATTTCTTCACTATATTATAAATTGGCTGTTTTGCCTTACAATGATATGAATCACTTAAGGACATGAACAATTTTCTGCAATTAACCATGCCTTGACACAAAAATTTCTGATTGATTTTGTTTGCTGATCTATATATTGTGTGTAATTAAGTGATTTCACTTCTTCAGGGTAATATATATATATATATATATATATATATTTTTTTTTTTTTTTTCTCAATGTCTCAATAGTTGTAGGCAGAGTATAAGAAAACAATAAAGAGGGATATTGGGAACTAAATCTGTTCTTAAAATTCATTGATGAATTAATTTCATTATATTTAAATATCTGGGTATACAAGAATTACAGAAACTGTATCAAAAGTTCTTGCCTATCATTTATCAAACCAAGAGCATTCTCATTATCTGCCAATTACCTTCTCCTCCAAACTTTTGCTTTCATTTTGTCAATTGTTTTCTCATTCAGGTTGTCTGAAGATTGTCCCTTTCTCTCTTTGAATGGGATGACTTTATCATGCTTTTCTCCTCAAGCTGACATCTACTTTTTGCAAACATTGTTGATATTTCCCATTTGCCTTTCTATCCCTTATATATTTCCATGCTCCTTTCATCAAGTTTTGGTGGGTTTTTATTTTCAATGACTACAGCTGTGAAAAGATAGTCCCTCCACTTCTGGGGCTGTTTTGTCTATATCTACACCTAGAGTGTGAGCTTTCATACTTCACTATGACCCCATTTGACTACATAGCTCTTGGTGCATGAATAACTAGTGTACAAATATGAAAGTCTATTTCCTAGAGCTTCCTTTGGGTTAGGCTGCACTTTTATTCAAACTATATCCATAATTCCTTCCTCCCCTTGCTTGCCTCCCTTTTGTTTATGTTTCACTCTAATTCTTTTTTCCTGGCCTATCACAAGTATCCAAATCATTATTTAGTAACTTAAAACCTACTGTTAAATTCATACATTTAGATCTTCAGGTAAAGTTTTGGACACTTTATCTATCATTTATTTTTCCTATTGGCTTTTTGAAAGTGTCAATATATTTCTTTTCATTAAATATAATAACATGATTTCTATTCAGAATTTGAAGATATTCATCTGTATCTGTTTTCTTATTTATCTGGGATTTATGAGGTTGCATTTTATTGTTATTTTTATTAACTTTTATTTTTTCCATAACCCAGCCACTCTATCCCTCACTATTATTATTTTTAATGACATTTTTTGTTCTCCATTCAATGCCTTATTATGAGTGCCACTTTTTGCATATGACAATGCGTAGAACTTGAAATCAAAATAATGCTATTTTTTCCCTGAGAGTTGCCTTGCTTTTCTCCTGTTACCTAGTTAACACTATCATCTTTAATTACAACTTACATAGTTATATTTATTTATATGTTTATTATATTTTTCAACTTTTCTCCAAAAAACTATGAGTTTCTTAAGATCAATGAACTTTTTCTTAACTTATTCTTCTTAGACATGAGGTATCCTCAACAGTGGCATACACTGAACATTGCCAATGGAAGATCCATGGACTAAGACGGTTAAGAATAAAACAATAGGGAATCTGAGTAATTCAATAAACATCCTAGGCAGATTGCAGCATCCAGAAATTATGACAGGCATCGTAGGTACTGCAGCCCTAAGATCTGGCATTATATCCTGCTATTATACATGCACTAGCTCTCAGAATTTGTACAAGTATTAAAACTGTTCAAAGTCATTTTTTTAAATGTAATATGAACTAAAGTTGTTCCAGTGATAAAATGAGTTAATGGACATAAGGTGCTTAGCAAAATAATGATGGTTGAGTGCTCAAACATTGAACTTTTTCTTATTGTAATTATTATCACTTGATATGTGTACTACACTAGAATTCAGCCTGTACTTATCAAGTAACATGTCAGGAGAAATTTAAATTTTTTTTTTTAATTTTATTTCTTTGACAGAGAGAAACACAGGCAGAGAGGGAACACAAACAGAGGGAGTGAGAGAGGGAGAAGCAGGCTTCCCGCCGAGCAGGGAGCCCGATGGATGTGGGACTCAATCCCGGGTCTCCAGGATCATGACCTGAGCCGAAGGCAGTCGCCCAACCAACTGAACCACCCAGGCGTCCCTGTCAGGAGAAATTTAAGATGGAAAGATGGGAGAATCTGAATAAACAGGGTTAGAAGCGAACTTAAAATTGCTAAGTTAACCATAACATCTTATATAGATTAAATTTATTTTAATTCTTTCTCACAGGTCTTATTCTCTAATCACTGAGTATTTTTCTTGTTTCTTTCTGGAAACTTTTCAAGAATTGCTCATCCCTTTTTACTATATTCTAGACAGGAAAGAGAAATGCAGTAAAATGAAAAATGCGTCAGTGTTCCTGAATTGCTTTTCTGTTTGGATCCCCTCAAAATTACTAAAAGCTACAATTTCACCTGTTGATTGGCAGTGAGGAAGGACATACAACCAAGGACCTAGAAGAGAACTAACTTTTGTACCATGTACAAGCTTTTGCTGTCCAGCAAACAAGAGAAGAGTCCCCAAGACATGTCCCTCAGGCATAGTTAGCATCTGCCATGCTAACTATGCCTGAGGGACATGTCTTGGGGACTCTTCTCTTGTTTGAAATAAAGTTATTTCAATGACATTCATTCCAATCTCAGATTCAATGCCAAGGTCTCAATTGAACACCATGCCTCAGGGACTGTCATATAATCCAACTCAGCTATGGCTAATTTTGAAGATATTTAGTAGGAGTCTGGGGAAACAAAAAAGTCTTCATTTTCTTCACTAGTTTCAGGAGTGAAATATTCTTTTTCCAACCGGACCTGAGCAAGAAAGTTTTAGCCCACAAAAACTTTTGGCAGCCAATAGCTGAAGAAATTATTTTGAAAGGTAGTGGGGAAACCTGAAATGAAAGTATGATTTTTATAACATTTTCAACCATATCAATTTTTACCTGATTTCAAAATTTTACTTCCTATTTATATAAATCACTCAGTTATCGGGGCACCTGTGTGGCTCAGTTGGTTAGGCAACTGCCTTCAGCTCAGGTCATGATCCCGGAGACCCAGGATCGAGCCCCACAAGGGGCTCCCTGCTTGTCGGGAAGCCTGCTTCTCCCTCTCTCACTCCCCCTGCTTGTGTTCCCTCTCTGGCTGTGTTTCTCTCTGTCAAATAAATAAAATCTTTAAAAAAAATCACTCAATTATCATATTTTAAACTGGTTAAATTAAGCTTTTATAACTTCAGTCGGAATTTTTAATAATTTTCAAGTAATTCTGAATGACACACATTTTCTGTTCCTTTTACCTATAAATACATATCTTTCTTTGAATAGCAGATATGTGCTTTTGATTTAGTTAATAAGCAAAAGCAAAAATTTAAGAATAACTGGAACAAGTATAAACCCCTTTTATGATGGTGTCCATTTGTTGAAGATAAAGGCTTTTATTATGTCCATTTTCCCAACTTTAGTAACTTTACCTTGATTTTTAATAGCATGTGTTAGCAATGGTTATTACTTCAGTAAATAATTTTGAATCCTATTGTACCATGCTTTGTTCTTAGCCTTAATGGTACAATAGTGAATTAGGATGAAATATTGTACCTTTTCAGCTGGGGTGTGAGGAGGTAGGGCGATAAACAAAAAACAAACAATCAATACTTGTATGTCAGATGGAGATGCATGCTATTAAAAATAAGAAGGAAGAAGGGATAACCTGAGGTAAGGAGGAGTTAGTGTGGTCAAGAAGATCATATAGTTAAATAGTGTTTGGGTAGAACATGGTATGGCATATTAGCCATAACACTGCATTCTCAGAGACTTTTTTTTCAGAAGTATAAAACTGTTAGTTCCATTTATTTGAATGTTACAAAATGTGCTGGGTATTGACAAGAAATAAATTATGTATTACTCCAAAGAACATCGATAGTTTATGAATTTCTATTAAATCCATTTTACTATATTTTATTAAACTTGAGAGCTGTGACCTATCTAGAGATTCCAGTTAAATTAAGCTAATCAAAGCAGAGAAACAGCAAGGGTGAAATGGCATACATGTAAATTTCTTAACACAAATTTAAATCAATGAGTAAAGAAAATTTAAGAGTGCTCTGTTTTTGTGCAGTTAATATAAAGTTGTCTTTGCCAATACAGTCAAGTCACAATTATTATATCCATAAAAAGTGAATGCATTTTGAAACTTAGCTTTTGTACATTGTTATATTTAGGAATTCAGGATAAGTTTAACAGAAATACTTCTTTTTGAATTTTATTATGGTGGTATTTTATCTTAGGGTTATTATTATAGAATTTATTTTGTTAAACCAGTATGTTTTATTTTCAGTGAAATTACTTTGTATTATTATCATTATTATTTTTTAAGATTTTATTTATTTATTTGACAGAGAGAAACACAGCAAGAGAAGGAACACAAAAAGGGGGAGTGAGAGAGGGAGGAAGGAGCAGGCTTCCCACCTAGCAGGGAGTGGGATGTGGGGCTTGATCCCGGGAGTCCAGGATCATGACCTGAGCTGAAGGCAGCTTCTTTAATGACGGAGCCACCCAGGCACTCCATCACTTTGTATTATTGTTTCATTATTCTCCTTATCTGTAGCACACACACATATACATTGATAACATGGGGAAATGCAAAAAAAAAAAAAAGGGTTAGAAAACAAATTGATCTGATTAAAAGGGATATTAAAAAAATGGAGAGAGGGGCACCTGGGTGGCTTATTTGGTTAAGTGACTGCCAAATAAAAAATGGAGAGAAAAAAGAGCAAACTAAGAATTAAAGCTATATTTAGATATTGCCTTGGATATTTGTGTCCTTGTATACACACACACACACACACACACACACACAATTTAAATATAATTCCATGGCCTGGATTTTTCTTAACAGATTTTTTTTCAGCTTTACTAAGATATAACTGACAAATAAAAACTGTATATACTTAAGGTGATAACATGATTTAAACATATACATTGTCAGGGACTGGCTCACTGGAGCCCGCAACTCTTGATCTTGGGGTTGTTCGTTTGAGCCTCATGTTGGGGGTAGAGATTATTTAGAGAAAATATAAAAAAAAAACCCACTATACATCGTGAAATGATTACCACAATCATCTTAATTAACACACCCATCACCTCAGATAGTTACTATTCTTTGTGTGTGAGGGTGCATGTGTGTGTGTGTGTGTGTGTGTGTGTGTGTGTGGTAAGAACACTCACGATCTACTCTTCCAGCAAATTTTAAGGATACAGTGCAGTATTACAAACTATAATGACCATGCTATATATTAGATATTATTTTATAGATGAAAATGAATTATTTTTCGACCAATATCTCCACATTTCCCCCACCTACTAGTCACCAGTCTCTAGCAACAATTCAATGAACATGGCTTTCTTAAATTCCACATAAAAGTAAGATCATATACTGTTTGTCTTTTTCTGTCTGGCTTATTTCATCAAACATAACATCTTTGAAGTTCATCTGTATTGTTGCAAATATCAAGATACCCGTCTTTTTCATGATATTTTTCACAATATTTCATTGTATGTATTTACCACATTGTCTTTATCTATCCCTCGGCTGACAGAACTTAAGTTGTTTCTGTATCTTGGCTATTGCAAATAACAACAATGAATGTAGGAATGCAGATTTATTTTCAAGATTCAGATTTTATTTTCCTTGGACATATACCTGAAAGAAAGATTACTGGATAATATGATATTTCTATTTTTTAATTTTTTGAGAAATCTCAATGATGTTTTCATAGGGGCTGCACCAACTTACATTCCCATCAACAACATACAAGGTTACTTTTTCTGTACATCCTCACCAACATTTAACCGTTTCCTTTTGTATAATATTTAACCTAACAGTTGTGAGGTAATAGCTCACTGTGTTTGGATTTGCATTTCTCTGATGGTGAGAACCTCTTCATATGACTATTGGCATTTTTATGTCTTGTTTGTTTTAAAGACTTCTATTCAGATCCTCTGCCCAATTGTAAAATTGGGTTATTACTGTTTCTGGTATTGAGTTGTAGGAGTGTCTTATTTATTTTGGATACTAACCCTTTATCAGATATATGGCTTGCAAAAATTTTCTTGCAATTTGTATGTAGGTTGGCTTTTCATGTTGATAGTTTCCTTTGCTATACAGATGTACAGAAGCTACTTAATTGATGTAGTCTCACTTGTTCATTTTTGTTGTCTATGCTTTTAATATCATATCCCAAAATCATTACCAACGCCAATGTCAAGAAGCTTTTTCTGGGGCACCTGTGTGGCTCGATCAGTTAGAGTCAAACTCTTGATTTTGGCTTGGGTCATGATCTCAGGGTTGTGAGATCAAGCATTGGACTCTGAGCCGAGTGTGGAGCCTGGTTAGGATTCTCTTTCCTTCTGCCCCTCTTCCCCCACTTCTGCTTTCTTGCTCTCTCTCTCAATCTCCAC
>PITA01005778.1:0-61611 GCA_004023965.1 Spilogale gracilis | reverse complement strand
CCATTTTGGTGTGATTTTTTAGTGTGTTATAAATTAAAGATCCAATTTCATTATTTTGCCTATGAATAAACAGTTTTTCCAACATCATTTGTTAAAGAGACTATCTTTTCTTCACTATGTGTTCCAAATTGGAAAAAAAATAAGTTAAATTGTCCTTGTTTGTAGATTTTTACATATAGAAGACCTTAAAAACTCTACAAAAACACACACACACACAAAAAATATCTATGAGAACTAAAAATAAAAACCTATTCTAAGAAAACCTATTAGAACTAATACAGTTTCAGGAAAAAAGCAATGTACAAAATTTTAGTTGCTTTTCTATACAATAATAATGAACTATGAAAAAGGATACTAAGAAACCAATCTCATTAAAATACTATCAAAAATAACTAAATTCTTAGGAATAAATTTAACCAAGGAAGTGAAAGATCTGCATACTGGAAACTATAAGGCACTGTTGAAAGAAACTGAAGAATACACAAATAAATGGAAGATATCTCATGTTCATGAATCAGAAGAACTAATATTGTTAAGATGTGCACACTACTCAAATCATTCTATAGATCCAATGCAATCCCTATCAAAATCCCAATGGCATTTTTCATAGAAATAGAACAAACCTAAAATTTCTATGAAATCACAAAATATCTCACATAGTCAAAGGGATCCAGAGAAAGAACAAAGCTGGAGGAATCCCATCTCCTGATTTCAATCTACATGTTCAGAGTTTAGCTAACTTGCTCCATAGTATTGCTATCTCAGGATCCATTTGTTTTTTCTAAGTAACCTGCAGTGATCTTTAATTGACACTGGCTCCCTATATAAGTACATGCCCTAAATTAACAGCCTGTGGAGTCATAAGCAAATGTAAGTCTCTGATAGGACATTACAGTGTCCCCAATAGTCCTTGTGATCACGTTTCCCTGCCTCACACAATCTTAAGTACTCTTTAGATAAAACCCCCATGTAGCTTACCAATCATCTGATCTTTGATTTGAATTGACCAATCTGGCCCAGGAACCCCCTAAGCAATCCCCCCATGAACCTTAGTAAAAGCATGTGTCCAGGTCCCACTTCTCTGTCTGCACTCTACTTTGACTTCCCAGGTGGCCCCTTAAGACATGCTGGATACATCCTCCAAAACCTGCAAATGACTTCTTTATTTCAGTTTCTCTTGTGGACTATTACTGAAAGGGTGCTCACCTTCTGACATCCTGTGCTTCACTTAATGTATCAACTTGACAAATTCATAACACTATACTACAAAGCTATCACAACCAAAATAACATGATACAGGCATAAAAATAAACCAGTGGAATAGAATAGAAAGCTCAGAAATAAATGTATGTGTATACGGTGAACTAAGTTTTAACAAGGGCACTGAGAATACTAACAGAGCTTTTGTAATAAACTTAGATAGACACTGCTAATCTTGCTAACCCGCTTCTTCACGGGTCATGCATTTAACTATTAGTTCTAGTACATTTTATCTTTTACACTTAACTTTAAAGAAAAATTGAAGTTACATATTTTTTTAAGATTTTTATTTATTTATGTGTGTGTGAGAGAGAGAGGACATGAGAGAGAAGAGAGAGAGAGAGCGTGAACACAGTGAGGGGCAGAGGGAGAAGCAGACTTCTCACTGAGCAGAGAGCCCAATGTAGGACTCAAGCCCAGGACCCTGGGACAATGACCTGAGCCAAAGGCAGATGCTTAACCAACTGTCAGCCAGGCATCCCTGCAATTATATTTTTAAATGCTAAGAACGGTCTTCAGGTTGATTGCTTTAACTCATAGCTATCTGTCAGTTAATTATGATTGTTACATCATCATTTTAAGCTTTATGGTAACTTTTTTTAAAAAAAGATTTTATTTATTTATTTGACAGAGAGAAACACAGCAAGAGAGGGAACACAAGCAGGGAGAGTGAGAGAGGGAGAAGCAGGCTTCCTGCCAAGCAGGGAGCCTGATGTGGGACTCCTTTCTGGGTCTCCAGGATCATGACTTGAGCCGAAGGCAGTTGCTTAACCAACTGAGCCACCCAGACGTCCTGGTAACTTCTAATTAGAAACAATTTTAATTTTGTTTTTTGTTCCACAAATTGTCTGCTTCCTCTGGTGTCAGTTGCCTTCTTTATTCAATGTGTACCTCCATCTGATATAGATGTTTTATCACAAACCTTGAAAATTTAAAATATAAATCCTTGGGGCACCTGAATGGCTCAGTTGGCTCAGGTCATGATCCCAGGGTCCTCGATCCCATGCCACACTGGGCTTTCTGCTCAGCGAGGAGTCGACTTCTCCCTCTCTCTCTACCCTTTCTCCCTGCTCATGCTCTCTCTCTCAAATAAACAAATAAAATAAAAAAAAAAATAAATCCTTTATTACAAGTCAAGAACCAGGATATTATTATAGACAGCCATGGCGACTTCTCTGGAAGTTAGGGTTGTCTCTCACTAAGATTCATATAAAAGGCTGACCATGTATATTTTTATCAAATTATTTTTATCAATAAAATGAAATATCTCTTCACTTATATATTAAGAAGAGTTTAAACTCTCAAATTATGTTAATATTGTTTTTATTTTATAATTTCTCTTCTTATATTGCTCTAACTTGTTTTAATCTTTGTTATTCCTATCTAGAAATAAAATATAATTTTACATCAAAAGCACATTTGTCTAAATTATTTTTCTCATCATGACTAAAATATTTGAAGTAATCAATGAGAGAAAAAAATATGAAAATGTGTTTGGGTCAAAATCCTGATAAAAGTCAAACAGTTTTGGTTTTTATCTGTACAATGCAAATGTACCTGAATAGTAAATATAATATTTTAGATAAGTGAAATAATCTCAAAGTGCTACTCTATTGGGAATATCTATGTATTTGACTTTCTGAAAACAAAACATTTAAAGAGTTCATATTTTTTGCTGCTTTTTGCGATACTTTTACCACTGTTCATCTGTAAAATAGTAATAATTTTAATCTCATTTTACTTATTTTAGTTATTTCCTCTATTTTACTTAATTAATGCTTCATGCTTTTTAGGGACCAGCTTTTTCTGCATTTTGATTTTAAATTACACTGACACCAGTCTACATACAGATAGTGACATTGTATGCTGCTTTTAAAAGGCCAAAAGCAGGAAAAAAAGAAGAAAAAGAAAAAAGAAAAAAAGAAATAAAAGGCCAAAGGTATTTAATTGGTGAAAAAAAATGACATTTGGTATTGCTTATTTTGTAAATTTTACATTCCAGTTTTTCATACATTGAGGGAAATTACATCTGAATTTAATAAAATGACTTATTTGTTGTAAACTTGACATTAATCTATGAATTAAAAGTGTATTCCAGCACATATTACCTTAACACATTAAGAAAAAAAATCTTGCTAAATATAAGGACATAAATCATCCTATGAATAATGTTTGAGGTGCATATCAGGGATGGTCACAGTCATTCTATTTGCTCACTATCTACCCATATATTTTGATCTCTCATTGACATATCATAGAATTAATCACTCGTTAAAGTACTCATAATCTGCTAAATGCTTTGTACATGCTGAATAGCATAAAGGCCTGCAGAGCATGAGATAAAGTAAAGAAGGCATAAATTCAAATAGAATTTTACTGACTTAAGCTAGAAACTGTACTTTAAAAGACAGTTTACTTCTTATCAGTCTTTCAAAATCAAGAAGACTGCAAAATGGCCTTTGTACTTCCTGAATTCAGAAGTCCTTATAACAACATATGTTTCTACAACCAAACAGAAGCAATATTATTTGAGGAGCCTTTTAATTTTCTTTTTTATAGACCTGAAGACAGAGACCAAATAAGAAGACAGGACCTCTTCCATTGCTGGGTAAGAAATAGAAAAGAGAACCCAAAAAAACCTAAGTAGCAAACAAAGTAACATAGAAATTGCGTATATACTCTGAAAATTGGGCAAATGAGAAACAAACCCAGTCAATCACTATTTTTAAACATCTAGTCAAGGATATGATGAAATCCACAAAGCACAAATTACATCATAACCTGAGAGGAGCTTACTTAAGACGTGGTTCTTAAGATGATAATGGGTTGGAAGAAATATCCATAAATCAATTCAAAAATTGCTTTTATTTTCTTATGGTTTGAGGAAGAGCCCAGGCTAATTACATATATTTGCAGAGATTGCATGTTGGTGAAACACCTTTCTCTGACTTCTCTACCTTTCTTTGGTTCACTAAGAGACCAGGTTTATGGATCAGAGGGACTTTAGCGTATTTAATTACTAAGTAATTACGCATCATTATTCCAATTTGACAAATATGGGTATAAGCCCTAAGAAAGTAAGTAACTTTTAGGCCACCAGGTTTTGAGACTGTTGATTTGAACCAAGGCACACATCAATGGTGTGTGGTATCACCCCCCATTCAATGGTATCACCCCCCATTGAAACCATAGCATCGATTTCCAGAATTCTGAAGTAGAATTGAGAGTTTGGTCACTGCTAACTATATAGCACATTAACATGAGTCTTTGATAAAACAAGAAAACATCATCAAAGGGTTACAGAGCACTAACTCTTAATTATCTGAAACTGTATTACATAACAGCACGTACTTAGAATGGCACCCAAAATTCTAAAATAAATTACCCGCATTTCAACTAAATGGTCTGGGAATAAAAATAGTCACAAATCTACAACAATGTCTGGCTGCTTCATAGGACTTTAAGGAAGAGTGTTACAGCATTTTAATACTTTTGTTCAAGTGAGACTGTTATAGAACATATCACTTGATTTCCCTGTACTTTTAAAAATTTATTTTATATTTAAATCTCAGAACAAATCTTAAAGACATGTTTATGACAGAAATATTGGTAATCATGTATAAAATCAAAGGAAACATATTTTTTAAATTATCTTAATCACAGTACCCATTAAAATGTAGTCCATTAACATATGAACCTATGAATATACTTCCTTCTGGTAATTATATTTATAGTGTTTAGATTTATAGCTATATATGTAAACCTAACTCTGGTGCATAACAGTGTATCTCATTTATTACCAAGTTTATTTTTTTTACGATTTTATTTATTTGACAGAGAGAGAGAGAGAGAGAGAGAGAGAGAGGGAGAATGAGCGAGGAGGTGAGGAAGAGGGAGAAGCAAGTCTCCTCACTAAGCAGTGAGCTGGATGAGGGGCTCAATCCCAGGATCCTGGGATCATGACCTGAATTGAAGGCAGATATGTAACCGACTGAGCTGCCCAGGTGCCCCCACAAGTTTATTTCTCTTATTTTAATATTTGTCTCTTATTTTAAATGTTTTTCAAAACTATTTTCTTTACTATATAGTAACAATATTCACCTTTATCTCATGTTTGCTTATGCAATATCTACTTAAATATACTTGTCTGTGGGATATTCAGTGTGACATTCATTTCAATTTGCTACTGTACATTCCATGTTGAGAAATAAACTTGTATATAATTTTTTTCAAATTACACAGAAAGATAAGCTAAATGAAATCCTATATGTTGTTACTGATCTCAAAAGTATTAGAGCAGAAAAAATTATGAAAAACTGGAAAATAAAAAAATAAATTGGAAAATTACATTTAAAATTTAAATAGTGTGCAAAAAGAAAGGATAGCTAATATGTAAACACAAATCTTAAATAATTGTTTGTCAGGTGAGTACTAAATTTGAAATGCTTTATCAGGTGATTAAAATTTCACTTGGCAACTTCAAAAGCACCTGATAAAAGAAGCTAAAAATGGAAATCAGAGATACATTATACTTTCTCACTTTGGTTAAGTGCATTTGAGTGAAATGTAAAAATGAAGTAGAAATCTCACATACCTGCTAGCTATGCAGAGAATAAGTAAAAATACAAAGGGCACAACCTCAGGAGGGACAATGCATTTCAAATTAAATTCAGGGTCTTCATATGTGGAAAATAAAGAGGCCCGACTCACTATTCCTTACAGCTCATCTTACATCTTATAAAAAAAAATCAGAAATTTTATCATTTGAAAAAGAACTTCATATGGAAAGGCATGATACCCAAAAACACATCATCTCAATTCCTCACTTAAGAATATTTTGTAAAGGGGCGCCTGGGTGGCTCAGTTGATTAAGCAACTGCCTTCGGCTCAGGTCATGATCCTGGAGACCCGGGATTGAGTCCCACATCAGGCTCCCTGCTCCGTGGGAAGCCTCCTTCTCCCTCTCTCACTCCCCCTGCTTGTGTTCCCTCTCTGGCTGTGTTTCTCTCTGTCAAATAAATAAAATCTTTAAAATATATATATATATATATTTAAAAATATATATATATAGTAAAACTTATCTACTAGACCAGTAATACATGCAGTATTTTTAAATAAATATTTCACTAAAAAAAGACTTTAGTCGTCCAGAAGGCAGGGATTTTCTTACTTGGGCCCAACATTATACTTATCTCACATGATTTTCACACAACCCTGTGAAGTAAGCAGCTATTATTATCCCCTTGGAGGAGTTAAAATAATTATAATAAAAAAAAAGTTTTATGTGACTGAACCAAAATTACACAAGTTGTAAACAGAGGAACTAAGGCACAAAGTGGTTTTCTGGCTGTTATTCTTCTGCAAGACTTTGCAAAAACTTGAGTCCAAAAGCAAAACAAACAAAACATATATATACATTTATATGTATATATAAATAAAAATAAGTTCTGTGAATTAAAAAAAAGTCAAAATAATGACCAATAAAAATATAAAGGGCTTTCTTTATCATTTTATATCTTTATATCCTTAGCCCATTTTATATGAATGCCTATAAGGGAAAAAAACAAACATCAGAGGGTATAGCATTGGTTAAGTATTTTAAAAATATGTGTGTACTGCAGAAGTTGAACATTAGAGAAATTAAGTGAGATCATTAACTTCATAAGTAAGTACTGGCATCTGTGATATATTGATTTGTGGCAATAAACTGCATGTCAAAATTAATTTATATATTTTATTTAACTGTTCTAGATATAACACAGGACTCTTAAGAGATTTTGTGCAATTTTAAAAGCGCATCACTGAGTAATAAAAAGGCACTCTTAGTATTTGTAAACTAATACCTACAAAAAATTGGTAAAGCCAGAAAATGATGAGTTATTGACAAATTTATCAGGTAAGAGTTCTTTATAAATAAAACAATAGAAACTTCCTGAGAGCAGGGGAAAAAACGGATTAGCATCAGCAGGCAAATCATCTTGCACAGGGGATTGCTGGAAAGGCTTGATGCCTCAGCAATTCTCTTCTCTGTGGAAAGAGACCTATTCTTGAATTAAAGCTGGCTAAACAGATAAAGGTTGAACTTTTCAACTGCAAAGTAGGTAGAGGAATTGCTCCCTTTTTTACTGAGACAAGCAGTAAAATTTTACTACACATCACCAATTGGGCTTTTCAGCATTAAATACCAGAAAGTCTATTGTGTAGCTGTCTGCAATATAAATGAGGACTGGAGAGGTAAATAGTCATCTAAAATGGTTCATATGAAGATAGAGAATCAAAAAGTAGTAAAGCACCTGGTTTTTTTTTTATGAGGTTTCTCACTTTTTGGTATTTCAACTTTCATGTGACAAAGAAGTGGAAAAGAAGGGCTGGGTGAAAATAAGAAGAGTAAAAACTGGCGTTTGTATGGCTGAGCCAGATGTAGAAAATCATTAGTTTTATCCCAGTGACAGAATTTTATGGAAAACAATAAAAGCTACATAAAAGAATGCTGATAGCATCACTTTACTCTCTATTAGCATTAGTTTAGATGTGTATGAGAGTGAATATGCACCAGGGAGAAGAAAGTATGGAGAATTTTTTTTTTTTTTGACCATTAAGTTAATGGAGCTGATAAATGGAATTGTAACATTGACACTAAGTGACAGTCTTGTTCCTTTAAAATCTGCTGTTTCATTCTAGTTACTTCAACCTTGAATTTCTAATGTGTGCAGCTATTACATTTAATAGTTGTGTTTGGTGATTTTATGTGATTCCAAAGAATAATAAAAGAAATGCCACTTCTGTCTGAGTAAAGAAAGTTAAAACACATTAGTGAAATTTCAGATATCTATCTACATATCTGTTAGAATTTGTTTAAATCAAATCCATTGATTTTTCAGACTGAAGATCAGAAAGAATGGTGCCTAGTAACCAATGAAAGAGACTTTTTTTCTTCCTGTATTTAAAGAACCAGGGTAGGGAATGCAATTATCTTTTTGTTTTCATGTAATTGTTCTGTTCCTGTGAGGGCAAAACACATCCATGTGTGCATTCCTGCAGAGAGAAAAGTGGTCACTTTCTACAACTTTTCATATGCAAATCTAACCTACAGAAAAAAAAAAAGAATAATACTCATGGGCCTATATATTTTTAGATGAATAAAATTTAACAATATCGTTTCTAAAGAGTGCACATGCAGTTTTCTTGTCAGTATTCTTGGGAAAATGTGTTGTTCGAAGTGAAGAGTACCGACTGAGATTCACTTTGTTAAATTTACTTGAATTTCAGCCAATGTATTGCATTAGGCATATATATTTTCTAGAAATCTAAATTCTTTTTTTTTTTAAGATTGTATTTATGCATTTGACAGAGAAACACAGCTAGAGAGGGAACACAAGCAGAGGGAGTGAGAGAGGCAGAAGCAGGCTTCCTGCAGAGCAGGGAGCCTGATGCAGGGCTCGATTCTTGGGCCTCCAGGATCATGACCTGAGCCAAAGGCAGTTGCTTAACCAACTGAGCCACCCAGGTGTCCCAGAAACCTAAATTCTTTATTGTACTTTTATAACTTCACAAAATTTTAGAAAATAATGTCCTAATTTTTAGTAAGTCTAATAAAAATTTAGTGCCAGAATTTTTTAAAGATGTATTTATTTATTTTAGAGAGGAAACAGTGTGGGGGCAGCAGGTGGGGACAGAGGGAGAGAGAGAATCTCAAGCAGACTTCCTGCTGAGTGTGGAGCCCCAGGGGAATGGGGCTCGGTCCCAGGACCCTGAGATCATGATCTCAGTTGAAATCAAGGGTCACTTACCCAGCTGACCCACATAGGTGCTCCTAGTACCAGACTTTTTTTACAGGGAAAATTAATCATGAGTTTAGAACATAAGTTCATGGAATTATGTACGGGAAAAAAGAACAACTCTTTTTTAAAAATGAGATCTGCTGAAAGGAAAGAGAGAGAAGGGGGGTGTGGAGGAAGAGTAGAAGGAGGGATAAGAAAGAAGAAAAAAAAGAAAAAAAGGAGGAAAGAGGTAGGCAGGCAGGAAAGAAGACAAGAAGGCAGACTAAAGAAAGAAAGAGGCAAATAGATTAAAAACCAATCCTTGAAGTTGTTCAATAGTAAGTTATTCTGTTTTAATAATAAAATTTTAGAAAATTCAAGTTCATAAAAATAAAAAGCTGACATGAATGAAGAAACAAACTCAAGGGACAGCTGTTCCCAAAACCTCATCTTCCATATCAAAACAAAACAAAACTGACACAAAGGACTACTTTTTTAGTTATCATGTACATAAATGCTTGCTGAGGAATGAGGGAGGAGTTTTCTCTAGTTTATATTTATATCTAGAAGGGAATATTGAAACTCTTGATCTAACTGTTGTGACTGAAAGTAAATAAGATATACTGACATAAACATTTTATAAAGCTACATTAAACAAGCATTAGCTGATGCTGGTATAGTTGATCACTAACTAAAAGTTCAAGTTGACTAATGCTACATTTTTTTTTCCAAAGGACATTTGAATCAACTGTAATCTCTGATTGTGAAGTTAGCTAGCATAAACAGATGCTTTTACATCTTGTCTATATTTATTGATTGACCATGGCACTCTGGTTGTGTAGCTCGTACTTGTGATATGAGACACCAAGACCTTATCTATTCTTAATCTCAGTTAGTTGTTCATTTATTTAGATAGTCATATATTTATATACGTTCAAAATGAGTCTATAAGGGATTGAGGGGAAAAATTTTAGCCAGTCTTTCTATTATATATTTTTGTATAACAGGTAACCCCAAAACATAGTTATTTTCTTAATTCTTTTTTCTAATTTTATTGAAGTATAATTGATGCACAGTATTATATTAGCTTCATGTGTACAACATAGCCATTTGACATTGATATACAATTGTGAACTGATCACTACAATTTAAGTCCAGTTAACGTCAGTCACCATACAACGTTACTATGATTTTTTTTTTCAAAGTGGATACAATTTTATTGACTGTACTCTTCATGGTGTATATTACATTCCCATGCCTTACTTAATTTATATCTGGAAATTTGTACCTCTTGACTCCCTTCACCCATTTTACCCCCTCTTATATGATTTTTTAGGGTGAGCTGAGATCAGCTGGGCTACCACTGTGGTGTGGCTGCATTTGGAAAGAGAGTAGAGATAGAATCAGCTGGATCACTGAGATGAATGGTGTACTGGGTTGAATGGTAACCCCTTCCAAATTTATGTCTACCTACAATCTCAGGAATGGCCTTCATTGTAAACAGGGTCATTACAGATCCAATTAGTTAAGATATAAATCATGCCAGATTAAGATGAACCTTAAATCCAAAAATTGGTGTCTTTAAAAGAAAAAGGAGAGCGATTAAAAAACAAACAAACAAACAAACAAACAGGAGACACACCCAGGAAAGAACACTATTTGAAGAGAGAGGCAGAGATTGAAATAGTTTAAGATTTTGAATATTTTTTTTATGTAATCTCCCCACCCAACCTGGAGCTCACATTTACAACCTTGGTATCAAGGTCTCATGCTCCACTGACGGAGCCAGCCAGGCTCCTCTCTGCTACAGTTTATTAATTTAAGACACACCCAGATTTGTTGGGAGGGGACTGCAGCACAGATGAATGCCAGGAGGTGGTATTCATGTGGTATTTAGGTGGCCTCCAATGGCAACAGTATAATAGTCTTCCTCACACAGTTAACAATGACAAATCTCAATCAGAGGCATGCATTAAAATATGTTGTAAAACTTTAAGGTTTTCTATCAAAGTAACTAAGAAACAGTCATACTGTGAGACAAAGAAATCATAATTTAACAATTTTTCCTTCTTACATTTTAATAATATCTATTAAATATCTATTAAAATGATTTTTTTTTTTGGTACACACTTATGGAATCTCCAATATTTTGACTAGTAACTACTCGGGACACACCAGGTTATACTGCATTGTTCTTAATTATTCACATCTGATTTTGAGTTCCTTATGAAAAGACCAAAATAACAGCTAAATAACTAAAATAACAGCTTCTAAGTTCTAAGAATTTCCTCAATATCTCAGTTGGAGAAAGAACCATTGCCGTTTAACTAGATAATATGAAGGTTTATAATAGAGTGTAAATGTGACATTCAAAGATAATTTCCATGCCTTCGTGAAGCTTTTAACCTACTGGATAATATAGGCAATGCACAAGAGTAAAATAGCAAACAAAATTCCAGAAGCAATAATAACCATGATGAAAAATATAGTAGAATAAGTCATGTAGTTTTGATTAGAGATCACACAGTTTTTCTGAGAAGATAATTTGAGCAGAGACATGAATTTGCCAAAAGAATAAGCCACTTGAAGATACAGGGGAAGTTGCAGGCATAGAAAAGAGTGAAACAAAGGTCCACAAATAAGAATACAGTAGCAATTTCAAGAATTTGGACAGCAACATTTCATTAGCTTTAGTTTGGTCCAAAGATTGTTATTTCTTTCATGCCTTATTTTTCCTTGATGAGCCAAAACCAGAGTAGCTCAGCTAAAGTTGCTATATAAATCCTTGTCAATTAGCTCACCATTTAATAGCATCTTCCTAAGGCACCAGATCCTACTGATGGCTTGTAAATCTTTGCTGCCAAAAGATATTTACTTCTTTAAGGATTTCTTGGCAAAAATTGATGCATTACTCCCATGAACTTAGACACAATTCAGAATCAACTGAAAGAAATCATATGTGTCCCTTAAAAGCTCATTATTTATCTCAATTCCAAATGCAACTTTCTGGAACCCTGCAAATTACTAAAGTACAAAACCTATCAAAAGTGTGGAATGGAAACTCCAGTTTAAAACCACTACAAGGGTGCCTGGGTGCCTCAGAGGGTTAAAGCCTCTGATTTTGGCTAGGTCATGATCTCAGGGTCCTGGGATCGAGGCCTACCTCCAGCTCTCTGCTCCGCAAGGAGCCTGCTTCCTCCTCTCTCTTTGCCTGCCTCTCTGCCTGCTTGTGATCTCTCTCTCTCTGCCAAATCAATCAATCAATCAATCAATCTTTAGAAATAAATAAATAATTCTTTAAAAATAAATAAATAAATAAAACCACTACAATATTCATGTACATTTACTATTTTCTTACCTTGATAAACAAAGCTATACCCCAAAGAGGTATATTTTTAACAAAAAAACAAGGAAAGTATTGACAACAGGCATTATCGAGCTTATTTTACCAACATTAAAATAATCATGAGAAAAGTACCCAACAAGTACAATGTATTTTTCAATCACCTCTGTCAACCTGATATTTTAAGAAGAAACACATTTTCTTTGACAATTATTTCACTTTACATGCAGTCAGCATTCCAAGAGCTTTGGTGTTTTGTTTGTTCCTCTGATTTGGTTTCCCACAGCATCTCCCTTACTTTTTGTACCACCTACAGGACAGTCTGAGCACTGAAATTATCGTGGCTGCCATCATCAGAAAATAAGCAATATGCTGCAGAGATTCCTAAGGCCACATTCTGGCCTACCAACACTGTTCTTTTGGAAATGTAGTTTTTTTTTTCCTAAATTGAAATTAGTCAATTAATGTTCTTGTAAAATTATCATTACTGTCTTTGACTTTTAATTGGAGTGTTTAGGTAATTTATATTTGCACAATTTTGATATGTTTGAGTTTAAAGTTATGACTTGGACATCTGTTTTCTATTTGTCTCATTTCTTTTTTGTTCCCTTTTCTATCTTCTTTGGCAGAACTTTTTGTGATTTTATCTCCTTTCTTGCCTCTTGCCTATAACTTTGTTATTTTAGTGGTTATATAAATACAACACCATACTTTATCATATTCTGTCTTCAAGCAATATACTATGTCCAATAAAATTATAAGCATCTCCCACAATATACTACTACTTGTATTTTCCTGGCCTTGATGTTCATGTTATAATATTTGATTTCTCTGTATATTATAAATCCCACAATGTGCTGTTTTTTTATTTGGTCCATTATATTTTCCATATCCATGTCCATATTGTCCAATAATCAGTCCATTATATTTTATAGAGATTTTAATTAAAGCATTTTGTATTTCCCCACAATTATTCTTTTTAGTGGTTTTCATTTTTATTTGAGGGTTTTCAGTTAATATTTTTTTCTAGTACAGATCAGTTGGTTATTATTTCTCTCAGCTTTTTATATCTGAAAAAAAAACTTATTTTTCCTTCATTTTGAAAGATATTTTTTACAGAAGATAGATCTCTTAAATTGGCAGTTTTTTTTTTTCTTTCAGTACTTTAAGATGTTTCTCCTCTGTCTCCTAATTTACACTGTTTTCAATGAGAATAAGGAGACTTCTCTTGACTTATCTTTGTAATACTGTCTATAATGTGTTTGTGTATACTTGGGTCCCATACTGCTGTCCTCTGAGCCTGATGCCCACATGTTCCTATATTTTTTGGTAAAAACCTTTTCTCCCAAGATAGGGAACATAAGATATCATCTGGAGCAGGGCTTGAAAGTCTTGGGGTCTCTCCTTCTGTGCAGTGAGCTGGCCCGAAGTCAAGGACAGAGGTGGAAGCGTAGACATCTCTGGGGTTGGGTAATTTTTGCCTTTCTTGGTCATTTGAACCTTCGTTTATGTCTTGCACTGGGTGGTCCTAGTCTAGCTGGGATGGACGCTACCTGGCCTGCACCTTTCTCAACCTCCTCATCAGACTGAATTCCATATTGACCACCTTACTCTCTCCAATCTTCTTCTAGTGCTCCCAAAAGAGGATATGGGCATCCATCTCCTTGAGGGTGGTGGAGAGAGAAAAGTTCAAGTCTTTTGTTTCCACTACCACAAAATCAGGCTGATTGATCTGATGATCTACAAACAGACAGCTGTTTCTTCTTCTTTTCTTCCTTCTTTCTTTTCTTCTCTTGGGACTTGACTTACTCCACTCAGGAACAAACCTGGTCCCAAACTCTTTTTTGGGGGGCTTTATAAACAAGGCTTTGAGGTGAATTAAGATCTTGGTATAATGTTCCATCAGTTTGATCAAGTAATTGAAAAGTTGGGCTGCAAGTGGAGGAAATCAAACCGGTAGCTGTAGTGCTCTTTCTAGATCAGCTGTGTCAGACTGAGCCACAGACTAAGCCATGGGCTTCATCACATCCAGGTCAAAGGCTGAGATGGAGGCTGATTATGAGAATGAGCGGGATGCTATGGTTTGACTTCACCAAATTCAAGAGGGGGCTCTTTGGGCATGATGGTCTCCTGGGTCACGTAGGCTTGGGCATTCTGCAGCTGCCACTGCATAGCCTGCTGCTGCTGCTGCTGTATGACCTTGGGGATGGTGGCTGTAGGTTTCTGAACCTTCTCCTCCTTGAATTCACCGACCTAGTGACAATAGTAGGCATGGTAAGTATCACTGGAGTTCAGGAAGCTGAACTGAGAGGTGACCTCATTCTGTTGCATCCTAGCTTCAAATTTAGGTTTGAGTCTGGTCACAAATTTCTCAGTGCTGTACATGATATTCCTGACCTTCAGAGAAAGGTAAATAATCCCTGCCACTGGTTTGGAAGGGGTAAGATTCTCCTTTGAAGATGCTTCCTCTCTGTGCAGTCTGGGCATGGTGGCAGCTGGCAGTGGTGGGGCATGCCCCTGCATGGGTCTGGCCTGCATGACTGCAACCCTCAGAGCTGCCCATAGTCCACGAGTGGTCCATGCATCAAGATAGGCTCCCTGCACCCATAGAGGATGTTATGTGTGTGTTTAAGTGTGTGTGTGTGTGTGTGTGTGTGTGTGTGTGTGTGTACTTCTTTTAAGAGTTTATCTGTGCCACTGGATTTAAGCTATGTGATTACACAGTGACTTGATGTAGTTTTCCTTATGCTTCCTATTCCTTCTTTGTTCTTAGCATATTTGTAAGTTTATTATTTATTCCAATTTGTAGATTTTTTCAAACATATTTATTCAAATATATTCTTTAACCCCATTTCTTTCCTCTTCTAAAGGAACTCCAATTTAACCTACACGAGAGTGTTTCAAATTGTGACTCAACTCACTGATGCTGTATGTATGTATGTATGTATGTATCTTCCTGGTTTCATTTTAGTTACTATCTCTATATTTTGAAATTATTTTCTCATATAATGTATAATCTTTTATTAATCTCATATAGTATCTCATAAAGATAATTTTAATTTCCTACATAAATTAAATCATCATTTTGAAAAAAGTTAACAATAGTTTGATGAAATTATCTAGTATCCAGCACACAATAAAATTTCACCAGTTCTTCCCAGAATGTCTCCTAAAGTCATCTTTCTCCTGACAAGAATTCAAGTAAAGTGGGGCACCTGGGTGGCTCAGTGGGTTAAAACCTCTGCCTTCAGCTCAGGTCATGATCTCAGGGACTTGGGATCGAGGCCTGCTTTGGCAGGAGCCTGCTTCCTCCACTCTCTGCCTGCCCCTCTGCCTGCTTGTGAGCTCTCTCTCTCTCTCTCTGTCAAATAAATTAATAATCTTAAAAAAAAAAGAATTCAAGTAAAGTTCACATATTATAATTAATTGCTATCTTTTTTTGTATTTTTTAATCTTATATATTGTAAGATTTTCTTTTTTTTGAGGAGATATTTATTTATTTATAATTTATAATTGTTTTCATTTTAATTTCAACATAGTTAATACACAATGCTATATTAATTTCAGGTATATAATATAGTGCTTCAATAATTCTATACATTAATCAGTGCTCCAGGATAAGTGTCCTCTTAATCCCCTTACCTATTTCACTCATCCCCCACCTACCACCTTCTAATATACTAGATATTGTTGTTTTGTCCATAGAATTTTGATGTAGGACTTCTTTATTGCTCCATATTCCTTCTAACACGCTCAATAGTTCCTGCATATTCTTGATATGAAATGCATATTTTAGTAATAACTGAAATGCTTTTTTATAAACATTTTAATAGTCTTGCTTACTTATCCTATCATCTAGGTCATTTCTAGGCCAGATTTCATTGGTATGTTTTTATTCCCAATATATTCCATTACATATATAATGGAATATTATTCAGCCATAAAAAAGAATGAAATCTTGTCATTTGCAATGATGCTGGTGGCTCTAGAGTGTTATTATGCTAAGTAAAACAAGTCAGAGAAAGACAAATACCGTATGATCTCACTCATATGTAGTGTTTAAGAAACAAAACAAATGAGAAAGGAAAAAATAAGAGAGAAAGAGAGAAACCAAGAAACATGTTCTTAACTACAGAGAACAAAATGATGGTTACCCGAGGAAAAGGGGGTGGGGAATGAAATAGGTGGTGGGAGTTAAAGAGTACACAAATGATGATAAATAAATAAATAAATAATAAATAAATAAATAAATAAATAAATAAATAAAATCCAATCAAATTAGAAATTAAAGTAAAGTAAAAAACTTTAAAATACACATATTTAGATCCAAAAATCATCACTATATTCAAGAGGAAAACATTAGAGATAGTATTACTACACCGAAAATATTTATTGCACTATCACTGAATTAGAGTAATTCATTAACTGGGGGGGAGAAAGGAATCCGATAATACATATTAGAAAAGGAGGAGTGAAATTACCTCTAATTTTATGGATTATAAAGATTATGCGGAAATCTATGACACTTTCAAGCATGTCTTTATGAGATTAGGAATGAGAAACAGGAAATTCTGGGTAAAGATAAGGGTGGGACACTGAGAAAAACTTGAAATAAGGAATGAATAGAGAGCAGTGTTAGGGGAACCATTTGCAAACTGAAGTGTTTGAGGACTGCAAAATAGATATCATTTGAATCTAATCAATAATGATTTTTCTCATTTAAATTCAGTAGTCTTTCTTTTTTCTTTTTTTTTTTTTTTTTAAGATTTTGTTTACTTGACAGAGAGAAACACAGCCAGAGAGGGAACACAAGCAGGGGGAGTGAGAGAGGGAGAAGCAGGCTTCTCGCCAACCAGAGAGCCTGATGTGGGACTTGATCCCCGGTCTCCGGGATCATGACCTGAGCCGAAGGCAGTCGCCTAACCAACTGAGCCACCCAGGCGCCCCTCAGTAGTCTTTCTTTCTTTTTTTTTTTTTAAGATTTTATTTATTTGACAGAGAGAAATGTAGCCAGAGAGGGAACACAAGCAGGGGGAGTGAGAGAGGGAGAAGCAAGCTTCCTGCTGAGCAGGGAGCCCGATGTGGGACTCGATCCCAGGTGTCCGGGATCATGACCTGAGCGGAAGGCAGACGCTTAACCAACTGAGCCACCCAGGCACCCCTCTCAGTAGTCTTTCTTAATAATGTATATAAAACCAGTCAGCAGTGGTACCTTAAATCATGCCTTAATAAAATTCATTGAGAAAGGAAAAAAGTTGATTTTCACCTATACACCTTTCTTTTTAAGAGGAGGGTTCATATTTGAGAGCAAATGGAAATTTATCTGCAATCAGAATATGTATGTAAATCTCCTATCAAAAATTATATGAAAATAACACTGAAGAAGCTTTAGTTTTGGGAGATTGTGTTGAGATTTTTTGTTTTGTTTTGTTTTTGCTTTCACTTTAACCCATCTTGGACATTTAATGAGGATAATAATAAATTGAGCCTTTAGTTTTGCCGTGCAAGGAATTTCTTTGATTCGAAGATATTTGATAAAGCTTCCTGTATTTTAGGGGAAAAATTAATGCTGCAGTTTATGAAACCCAAGTTTTGCCTCTTCTAACTTTTCATGTAAGCATACCCTTGGATATTCCCCATATAGTCACTTGAACATAGCCCAAAGGAATTATAAAACCTTGTAGACAAAAATTTTGCCTTCTCTTAAATATTATATTTAGAATGTAGAAAATACACACACACACACACACACACACACACACACGTATTACTCTTTTATAAAGTAAATATAGTGATTGCTTTAGGACACAAATTGAGAACTGAAGTCATTTAAAATTTTTAACAACGTCTGTATTTTAAAATTTTAAATGCTATAATTTGGGGAGTTAAATGCCCATGTTTCATTAACTGTTAATGCTTTAAGATTCAGTTTTAGGGCACCTGGGTGGCTCAATGGGTTAAAGCCTCTGCCTTCAGCTCAGGTCATGATCTCAGGGTCCTGGGATCAAGGCTGGCCTTGGGCTCTCTGCTGCTCAGAAGGGAGCTTGCTTCCTCCCTCTCTCTCTGCCTACTTGTGATCTTTCTCTCTATGAAATAAATAAATAAAATCTTTAAAAAAAAGATTCAGTTTTAGAGACTGAATTAAATATTACATGAAATGTTCTACCTTATTTAGGCAAATACATTTACAGTTAAGAATATTATTTTATCCTTGCTATATTTGTATTTAAAACTTATTTCCCCAGATCAATGTCTTATTCTCATCTTTGTTTCTAATCTTCCAAGGTGAGAAAAGTCATATCCGTATTATGAAAGAAAATGAATACTTGCTCTACGGTTTGCCATACAGATTTGAAGATCCAAGAATTGTAAACCGACTTCTAAATGTTGGTTCATACCATTTAAAAAATTTTTACTATTGCCTATCAACCCAAACATGACATTGTAAAAATATAAAAAGCAATCATGTATCAGTCCCTCAATTACATGAAATCATATCAATTATTTCAGTTATTTTTCACTGAGAAGAAAATATTATGGGATAATTGAAGCCCCAATATCCTATCAATATATTTCCTAAATCTCTTCTCAGAGGAAATGATTCTAAAGTTGGTGTTCATGATTCTCATTTATTTAATACTTTAACTATATTTGTATTTCCTCCTAAACCACATTTAATACTGCTTTACACATTTTTGAAATATATGTTAATTTAGGAAAACACTGCCTCAGTGATGCACATGGTAACCCAGGGATTACTGGATATATTCATAATTGAGAAAACAAAAGTATTTTTCCCTCAAATATCATGCCTTGTGTTTATATTTTTAACTTGCATATATCTTTAGTGTAGCATGTAATTTATTAAACTCCCCCTTTCCATTACTATTTGATATATTTATAATATCTTACTCTACTCAATATATAAATCACAGTAATGTCCAAAAATTTAGAAATGAAAGTGTTACCCTTTCTTCAAGGTTGCTAGAATTATTGTTATAAAGTATAAGTGCATGCAACCCTCCTTTATTGGCATTACTCAAGCACCCATTTTCAAAAGTTGAAAGAAAACCTCAAATTCCATCTAATTGAATACTCAAGAACACATAATACCACTGACATGGAAGATAAATTCTTATATAATTAGCAGCCAAGAACAATGAAAGAGATAATGCATATAAATCAATCTTTTATAATTTTTTCTAATATTGTCTATCTTTATTTCTGTGAACTATAGTTTTAATCATAAGGCTTATTAGTGTTAAATAATAGTAATTTTTAAGTTTTTAATGAATATTTGTAATTATTAAAGTAAATATAACCAAATTAACATTAAAGTCATCTTTTGAAGGAAAAAAAACCCTTCAATTCTAATTATTTCTCTATGAACATTGTTTCACCCTATTATGGAAAAAAAATACAGTTTGTGCTTGGGCTGTATTTCCTTGGGACAATTATAATTGCATAGTTTTGATCAGTGGATCAATGTGAAAATAATGAAATTTGTATTTTTTTCAGATTTCTCTGATATATTGAGTATTAGCACAAATGGTAATATATGATCAAATAATATGATTAAATATGTAAACATACTTGTTATTTTGAACAGGTTCAAACAAGAACATCTTTATATATAGAAGTTTCTTTATTAATTTCTGCATCCTTTTTCATTTAGCCAGCATTCACTCATGTTTTAATATTCACTGTAATAATATCATGAGAGTTATTGTGAAAGTTTCCTACTGCCAGACATCTAGTCAGTGTCTCCAAGAACAGTTGTTTGGAAAAGTGCCAGATTGTAATGGAGTTAATAATATAAGACAATAAAATGGGCTTTTCACAAAACTTAATGACTTCAATTAAAAGGAGGAACATTTTTTTATATGTACTGAGCATATGACCTTTGCATTTGTATTATGGTTTTTAAGTGTAGTTAATGCTAATGGTAATAGATATAAACAATATATTTTTATTTGAAAAATTTGGAGGATAATTTATTGCATTTTTCTTTTACAGTGAAGTATTTTGGTACAACGATCATGAGATATAAATGCAGCAAAACAGTAACAAAAATAATGTTGTTTTAGCTGATATAAAGTTCTTCACCGAGTTTGGGTGATTTTGATGTGTCAATGTAGGTTTATCAGTTTTAACAAATGTACCTCTCTGGTGTGTATGCGGGAGGATTTTGATAGATGAAGGTGGCTATGTGTACTCACAGGAGTTTATGGGATAAACTTAATTAAACTGCAGGCAGATTTCTTCCTGCCTTTAGGCCTATGACCACCCTTCTATTTTGGCCTTCACAGATTCTAGGCAGCCTAACCAAAGAAATCCTTCCTCTCTCTCTTCTTGGAGCATTTGCTTTAGAAAACTTATAATTGCAATTTCTTTCTCTGACTCTTTGAGATGTAAATCTTTTTCAAAAAATTCTTAGCAGCTTTACAACCCAGGACTACCTTTCTCCAGGATATGGAAAACATCCCTTTGAAATGTCATCATCAAGGGTGCTAGCTAGCTTTCCTATCTCCTGGTCTCTGTGCAGAAAAGAAGAGCCCATCTCACTGAGTGTCTTGTTCAGAGCTGTAAAACTACCTCCTGTCAGGAAGAGAGGAGAAAGTTTATGTTTCCTATGAGTAAGTCCAATAAGCAAACACAGAGGGCCTAAGATTCCCCTGAAGCTGCTCTTAAAGACTCCCCTCCCCCTCCCCATCCCCCTAGCTTTTAAAAAGGAGTTTTAAGACTGTTATATTCTCTCTTCACTGTTGCAAGAGCCTCCAATAAAACCTTGGACCGTTTACCGTGTCTAGTGCAATTTTTGCTTTAACAATATTTAGTGTCACTTTTGTTTTATGAAATGACACTTTCAAGAACAGTAGGGTAGAAAATACAAATGAATAATACTGATTAGAAATAAACTATATTAGAAGAGTCGTCTTTTATTTTCTTCAAAATATCCTTAAGCACGGATCCATACAACTTTTAATTCTCAAATTCGATATAATAGCTTAAAAAGGTTGGACTAACAAAAATTTGTTTTTACTTCACTACGATTGAAGTATAGCAATTGTGTTCATCTTAATACTTCTGATTTAATGTGTAATCATTGGAATTTGCCCTGCTTATAAAGGATACATTTCAGACTAAAAATCAATAATAGCAGTTTTGAAAATCATTTTCTATTGATGAGATTCTGCTTCCAGAGTAAGACTTAGCCTACAATTTGAAACTTTATAGTAACATGAAAACAGTTCACAATTACTGTAATTTAGGATTTAACTCATATTCAAATTGAAATGGGTGGAAAAATAAAACCCTATATGAAACTGTTTTCACTGTATGTGTTTTGAAGCATCTTTTAAAATGTAAAATCAACATTGCTATTCTAGTCACAGCAAAGCACTTTCCCAAATGTCGTATTAAACTCATTACTGGGAGAATGACAAGGCTTTCTAATGTGATTGTCATTTTCTCATAATAAAGGCAAAAAATTGCCAGTGCTTCTGAACTTAAAATAAGATGTGACTGGGGTTGGATGAATTAGTTCTGATGAATATGTATATCAAATGGTTACATTTAAAAATATATATCTGTATGTTTTGTTTCCATTCAGACCTGTATTTTGCAGACTAAATTTTTACTTAGAATTTCCCCATTATCAACTTTCTTGATATCAAAGTTGCTTCAGAGTTACATTTTAAAGAAAAGGTTGTTATAAATTAAACATGTTTTGCCTGTCTTTCTCAAGTCTTTGTTGTCTATTTTTACCACAGCCATACTCTTCATCACTCTGTTTCATATTTCATTGACTTGCATTTAGAATACTATAATGCATTTTTCTCTTTAATGAGATGGTTGTTAGAAAAAGAAAATTGGTGGACATTTCATAAAGCATTTTAGCTATGTAACAGAATTCCAATTTTTAAAGAAACTTATAATAGACTACAATGAACATTTGTTATTATCTCTCAGCTAAATCTACAACTCTTAGATTTATGATTTTCTTATCTTAACAGATTATGTTATTGGTATGTGTGAACAGTTTTAGGCAAATGATAGAAACAATCTTGAGTAGGGAGAACATTTGACAAAAATAGAACCATTTTAGTCAAAAGATTAAGTTTTCAAAGTTATGTCCTTGCATGTAATTTTAATTTCTCTTCAATAATTACTGAATTAACACCTAATACTTTCTCTTCTTTAGACCTTACTCCATTTCGAAATTACTCTACTTATTTTTTCTTTTTTCTACACCTCACTGAAAGTGACCTTGCTTATTAGATTGTTAAATTGAAATGACATTTTTCATTTATCATTTTTCTTGGATTCTTCAGAAAATTCCAAATATATGACCAACCTCTGCTTCTACAAATACAGTTCCTCACAATATAGAATACAGTTATTTCCCATACTTTACCAGTTTATCCTATATTATATCCTTTACTACATTATATCCTTCACTAAGTCAAAATCTTCTACCAGAAATGAATACTGAAATCCCTTAGGGTGTGTGGTCTTACGGCATTTTCTTCTCTTAGATTTCACTTTCTCTCTAGTCCACTTGTTCCCAAGCATATTCAACATCAGAATCACCCAGGAAAAATAGAAAACCTGCACATTTTTGAGATACCTCCTCAAAATTTACTAGCAAAATGACAAAGAGTCCAATGTGGACTATCTCCATAGTACTTGGAGTGGATGTTGAAGACAGGAGTCCCACCAAAGCAACAGACTATCCCCAGGCTCTATCTTTTAGACTTACAGATACGATCGAGGAAGGATATCACTCTCAGAATTTTACCTGACCCAGGTAAAAATACAAATTTGAACTTCGAATTTCTACCAAGTCTTGGTGCCATAATACAACTGTTAAGAACTTACAGTTTTCTTCACTGAAAAGATATTCTATTGAATCTGAGTATTGTACACACACAGGCACATTTCATTATGCTAGAGAAAGAACATGAAGAATATCATTATTCTGAGTTGTATCTATTCTGAGCAAAAGATCATGTTTACATTTGTTTCATTTAGAAAAACGTATCCTACTTAATAAGGATTATTCATATACTTTTCGGAGATTTGTACTATTTATCTTTGCAGATATTTCTATCTCTGCATGAGTACATCTTGATAATACACACATTTGTGATCATGTCATTAGAAGGGGTTTCTTCATCTCGCCTTCAACCAGGGGCTGGCATGTACTGAGCAAATAATGTATCTGCGTTAGAAAAATCACCTCAATGAAGATATTCATATTGTGGTTAACAGTAAAGGACAGTAACGGAAAAGAAATCTACTTTAACTTAGGGAGTGTAAAGTCAATTCACACATATAAAATACTCCTGAAGTCAGAACATGCTCTTTAATTTCTCTTCAATAATTACTGAATTAACACCTAATACTTTCTCTTCTTTAGACCTTACTCCATTTCGAAATTACTCTACTTATTTATACTACCAGTTAAGCTAAGGGATCCTTATTCACTTGATCTATGTGAGTTAAGTGTCACTTTTTGGTCTTTGTGATCTCATCATCTTAAAAATCAGTGAGAAAACTTCATGTTTAATATCTTTTCCCAGCATTCCTATTTTACAGATAATGACACTTGAAGCATTTTTTTCAATTGCAGTGGCCATTACCATGTCAGTGAACTTCTCAACAATTTGATGAAGGTTATTATGGGAACTCTGAGGAGGGGATGACATGATTAGGTGGTGGGTGGGCAGGTCACTTAAAATGACTCTATACACCATCACTATTCCCTTGATATTTGGATTTTTGATAGATAATATTACAAGGAATTTCTATACTCACTTTTTTTTTAAGATTTTATTTATTTATTTGACAGAGAGAGAGAGATCACAGGCAGGCAGAGAGAGAGGGGGAAGCAGACTCCCCGCTGAGCAGAGAGCCCAATGCGGGCCTTGATTCCAGGACCCTGAGATCATGACCTGAGTGGAAGGCACAGGTTTTAACCCACTGAGCCACCCAGGTGCCCTAGTTACTCACTTTTAAAATAATGTCTATCATTAAGTCCCAGTGGCTGAAGCTAGCACATTGGGTTAAAACTAATTAGTGGGTACGTTCACATCAATAAATTCAGTCTAAGAAAATGATGTTGTTTCTTTTTTTGTTGATAATTATACACATGAGCTTATGCATTCACTTAGGTTAGTTTAGCTTCTGCTTTTTATGCCAGGGATATTTACAACTAGAAATAAGGACATAAGGGTCAAAGAGAAAGTAAAAGCATAGACAGTACAAAAAGGTCCCATGCTTGAAGAGAAAATTGACAGTGAGCTCTACCAAGACAGCAAAAACATGAGGGGTTAAATTCAAGGAGAAAGGGGACTGTAAGGGACTAAGCCAGACAATCTGTGATGGATTCCCCAAAACATTTGTTAATCCCTAAACTTTATAATCAGGGGACCTTGAGCCAAGCAGAACATGGCAGCTAGGAGCCTAGTCACTAAGCAGTTTTTTGCATTCTCACTGATGGAGGAAACAAACATGAGACTTTAAAAATATCCATGGAGGAGCATTCCTGGCAAATATCCTCGATTTCAATTAAAACGCCAGAAAGGCTATTCATTAAAATTAAAGTCAAATAGTTCGGTCCTCTTCAAAACTAAATTCTCACATGAATCAATTCAATTATTGTTTAGATATAAGAAATTTGATACAATTACCTGTTAATTCCCCTTTGCAGAAAGATACCATCAAGATGTTCTAAGTTTTTATATGCAATCCCAATCATTCAATAAAAAAATAAAAAGCCTGATAAACAGAGCCAGATGATAAAACTTCAAGATGTTGTCAAATAACTCAATATCAGACAACACAGAAAGTCATTTCTTACAACTGCGATATACATTAGACTTTATTCTTTTCAAAGAAATTTCCTTCGATTTTCTGATTTCATCCACACCACAGTCCTGTGAGGCAGGTGGGGTAGACAACAGAATACAGCCAGAACTGACCCATATATGGTCGTTTTCATACATGATCTCTAAAATCACTTGTGATTAATTCGTCCACAGAATGTGTCTTATTAGGAGAAAAATCACTCTCTGAAATCTGGAGTCTATATTGTTCAATAGAAATTTTAGAAGGACAAAAGAATTTTAGAAAGGATACATAGTAAGATTTAAGAAATAAACAGATTGGGGTGTCTGGGTGGCTCAATTGGTTAAATGTCTGACTCTTGTGATCAGCTCAGTCCATGATCTCAGGGTCTTGGGATGGAACCTGGTCAGACCTCCTCTGCTCGCACTCTCTTTCTCTCTCAAATAAATAAATAAAATATTTTTAAAAAGCAGATTAATAGTATCCAAGACACAGCAGCAGATAGTAATAAAGACTTAGAAAGGGGGTCAGAGAAAATATCAAGACTTATCGTAAAAAGACAAAGAATGTATGAAAAATATGTAAAAGAGTCATAGAAAAATTGTTAAAGGGAAAAAAAAGAGGGTTAGCATCTGTCCACATAATTGGAGTCCCTAAATGAGAAGAGACTACAACAGAGGTGCTATTTTAAGAAAAAAATGAATAAATACATGTTGAAAGGACGATGTACATACAGACTTAATCCATATTAAAAACTGCAAATAGAATAAAGAAAAATTAGGCATATGAGAGGAAAAAAAACATAACCTAGGGGAAAAATGAAGAGCAAGAGAAGAAAAATGTATCATCACCAAAGGAGCAAAGATAAAACTACAGTCAAATTGTCAGTAGAAATATGGAAAACCAGAAAACAATGAATAACATCTTCAAATGCTGAATGTTAGAATTCAATTCTCAATAAAAATATTTTCAAAAATAAAACTGAAATAGTGTTCAGTCTAATTAAATTTGGACTTAACACTAACCAGCTTTTATAAAAGTAACTGAAAAAAGACTTCAAGGCACAAAATTTTTCTGAATAGAGAATAGTAAATGAAGAAAGGAATATAAAACATACAAAATGTAACTATATGTATGAATCTAAATGAATACTACACAAGACCATATTTATTTGGCTTTTTAGATTTAACATGCTGATTAAGATATGGAAAAAGGAAAAAGACAAACATCTACTTAAATTTTGGACATTTCAAATACAATTATGATTCCTATTCCAATAATCTCTGCTGATTATAATATCTCTCATTTCTAAATTTTGATGAAATGATTACTTTGATTACTTTCACTATTTTGTTTCATATCTGCCTGCTACTTTGCATGCCTCTTGCTCTTCTCCTTTTTTCAAAAATCATTCTATTGAGGTAGGGTTGTAAAAAAAAATAGCTGTGCATATTTAGCGTGCACAACTTCATGAGTTTGGAGTTGTGTATACATCTGTGAAACCATCACCCAAATTTATGCCATATCCAACACTCCAAAAAGTTTTTGCTCACCCTCTTTCTTTATTGTTATTATTATGATTATTATTAATTTGTGGTAAGAACACTTAACACAAGATCTACCCAGTTAGCAATTTTTTAAAAAGATTTTATTTATTTATTTGACAGAGAGAGAGATCACAGATAGGTAGAGGCAGGCAGAGAGAGATGAGGAAGCAGGCTCCCCACTGAGCAGAGAGCCGATGTGGGACTTGATCCCAGGACCCTGAGATCGTGACGTGAGCCGAAGGCAGAGGCTTAACCCTCTGTGCCACCCAGGTTCCCAACAATTTTTATGTACACAATATAATATTGTTAACTATAGGCACTATTCTGTATAATAGAGCTCTATGACTTATTCATCTTGCACAATTCAAAGTTAGTATCCTTTGTTTCACACCCCCTTGCTTTCTCCTCCCCGGAGTCACTGGCAGCCACCATTCTGTGATCTGCTTCAGAGTCTGACTACATTAAATTCCTCATATAAGCAATACCATGTCGTATTTGTACTTCTCTGTCTGGCTTACTTTGCTAACATGATGTCCTTCAAGTTCACCAAGTCATCTAAAATAGCACAATTTTCTTCTTCTTCTTCTTTTTTTTTTTTTTTTAAGATTTTATTTATTTGACAGAGAGAAACACAGCCAGAGAGGGAACACAAGCAGGGGGAGTGAGAGAGGGAGAAGCAGGCTTCCCGCTGAGCAGGGAGCCCGACGCGGGACTCAATCCCGGGTCTCCAAGATCATGACCTGAGGCAAAGGCAGTCGCTCAACCAACTGAGCCACCCAGGTGCCCCACAATTTTCTTCTTTTTTAAGCTGAAAAATATTCCAATCTATGTATATAACAGAGTTTTTAATCCATTCATCCACTGATGAACATTTATGTTGATTCCGTGTCTTGGCTATTGTGATAATGCTGCACTAATTATGGGAGTACAGATAATCAATTTATGATCCTGATTTCAATCAGTCTGAATATAAACCTAGAAATGAAATTCTGAATCATATGATAGTTCTCTTTTTAATTTTTTAAGAAACTTTTATACTGTTTTCATAATGGCTATAACAATTAACTTATTAATTTTATTTTATTTATTTATTTATTTATTTATTTATTTATTTATTTATTTATTTATTTATTTATTTATTTTTGGGGAAGGACCCCCTTTTCTCCACATTCTAGCCAACACTTTTTTTTGGTAACAGTTATCCTAACAGGTGTGAAGTGGTATCTCATTGTGGTTTTGATTTGCATTTCCCTGATAATTACTGAAGGTGAGTACTTTTTCATGTATCTCTCAGCCATTTGTAAATCTTTTTTGTTCAGATGTCTATTATTCAGGTCCTTCACCCATTTTTTTAAATTGGGTTATATGTGTTTTTGTTATTCAATTATAGGAGTTCCTTATGCATTTTGGATATTAACCGTCTATCAAATGTATGATTTGCAAATACTTTCTCCCATCCCAAGGGTACCTTTTCACTTTTTAGACTGTTTTCTTTGCTGTGCAGAGGTTTTTTAGTTTGATGTAGTTCTGCTTGTCTTTTGCTTTTGTTGTCTATGTTTTTGGTGTCTTATCCAAGAAATCAATGCCAAAAGCAATGCCAAGAAGAATTACCTCTACTTTTTCTTTTAGAAACTTTATGGTTTCAGGTTTTTATGTTTAAGGCTTTAAAGCATTTTGAGTTAGTTTTTATGTATATGGTAAGATAAAGTCCAGTTTCATACTTTTGCATGCAGCTATCTAGTTTTCTCAATGCTATTTACTTACCCAGTGTGTATTCTTTTTATTTTTAAGATTTTATTTATTTATTTGACAGAGAGACAGATCATAAATAGGCAGAGAGGCAGGCAGAGAGAGAGGGGAAAGCAGGCTCCTTGTCGAGCAGAGAGCCTGATGTGGGACTCGATCCCAGGATTCTGAGATCATGACCTGAGCCAAAGGCAGAGGCTTTAACCCACTGAGCCATTCAGGCACCCCCTCAGTGTGTATTCTTCACATCCCTTTTGAAGATCAGTGGACCATATATGTGTGGGTTTATTTCTGGGCTCTCTCTTCTGTTCCATAGGTTTATACGTCTGTTTTAATACCAGTATTACTGTTTTGTACTTGCTTAATACCAGTATACTGTTTTGCTTACTGTAGCTTTGTAATGTATTTGGAAGTAAGGAGGTCTCATAACCTCCCACTTCTCTTATCAGGATCAGTGATTTTTTCCTCTGATCTCTAGGTGCCTTGGACCCCCCTCCAATCTTAGCTTCATCTCTTTAACTTGGAGAGTATGCTGGGCTCTGCCTCAGTTTCCTCTTCATATCCCACAATCTAATAAGCTGGGACAACTGTAATAGTCACCTTGTTTCTACCCCCCCCCAAATATTTCAGGAATTGTCCATTCTTGCCAGATAACCAGTGTGTCAAAAAGTTTTTGTCATTTGTTTTGTTTGTTGTTTTTGTTGTTTTCAGCTAGGAAGGCAAACCTGATGTCTCTTACTTCATGGAAGTCAGCAGTTGAAGTCCCTCAACACACAGGACTAGTTTATTTTAATACAAAATTAATGAATTCAGGGATTCATATACATTTGAAAAGTTTAATTTTTAATAGGCTCTATGAAGTCACAGATGTATATTATCTCTAGAATAAGTAAAGAAGGCTCAGTAATGGACATCCAAAAATATCAGGTCCTAATTCCTGGAACCCATACATGTTATTTTATGAGGAAAAAGTGTGTTTGCAGATGTGATCAAATTAAGCATCTTGAAGTGGACAGATAAATCCAGACTATCTGAGTAGGCTATAATTCCAACCACAGGTATCCTTATAAGAAAGAGGCATGAGGAGATTTCATACACAAAAGAGAAGAAGGCAACATGACCATGGTGCAGAATTTGGGGTGACGTGGCCACAAGTCAAGGAATGTCAACAGCCACCGCAAGCTGGAAGAAACAAGCAATAAATTCCCTACAGCCTCTAGAGAGAACAAAGCTTTTCTGGCACCTTGATTTCAGCTTAGTGAAATTGATTTCATGCTTCTGGCTTCCAGAGCTGTGAGAGAATAAATCACTATTGCTTGAACCCTCAGGTTTGTGACAATTAGTTACAGTACACAAAAGAAACTAACACAGTAACCTATAAACAGTGACAAGAAATATGCATAACAAACATATAGAACAACTGATCTGTTGAAAAGAAGGAAGGATGAGAAAAAGAAAAGTGAGGGAAATAGTAAGATTAAGACTTAATTTTTTATTTTTATTTATTTATTTTTTTAAAAAAGATTTTATTTATTTATTTGACAGAGAGAAACACAGCTAGAGAGGGAACACAAGCAGAGGGACTGAGAGAGGGAGAATCAGGCTTCCCGCCGAAGCAGGAAGCCCAATATGGGGCTTGATCCCCGGTCTCCCACATCATGACCTGAGCAGAGGCAGTCGCTTAACCAACTGAGCTACCCAGGTGCCCCATTATTTTTATTTTTTTAAAGATTATTTATTTGACAGAGAGAGAAAGAGAGAGACAGAGGAACACAAGCAAGGGGACCGGGTGAGGGAGAAACAGGCTTCCCATGGAGCAGGGAGCCCAATGCAGGGCTTGATTCCAGGATCCTGGTATCATGACCTTAGCTGAAGGCAGACATTTAACAACTGAGCCACTGAAGCACCCCAAGATTAAGACTTTATTTTTTTCTTTTTAAAAAAGATTTTATTTATTTATTTGACAGAGAGATCACAATTAGGCAGACAGACAGGCAGAAAGAGAGGAGGAAGCAGGCTCCTTGCCGAGCAGAAAGCACAATGCAGGCCTCGATCCCAGGACCCTGAGATCATGACTTGAGCCACTCAGCCACCCAGGCACCCAAGATTAAGACTTTAAATCCAAATACATTAAGCAGCCTGTTTTTTGAATACAACATGAGTTTTCAGCTTTGCCCCATGAGTGGTATTGGCAAGTCCAGGGAAAAACTGTTGAAGATATCAGCTCTTCATTCAGTGATATCCTCCTTTTTAAAATTCAGGCCCCCCCCAAAAAATAAATAAATAAAAAAAACAAAAACAAAAACAAAAAAAAACAAAAAAACAAAAAAACAAAAAAAAATAAAATAAAATTCAGGCCCTTCTAATCTTGGTTACCTCAGCAACCCTCTAATGATTAATATATAAACATATATGTGTATATGTTGGTGTCATCGATGCATTTCCCATATAAGTACTCAGTATAAAAGTTGTAAATTTTATTAAGAAAAATTCCCTGAAATGAATGTGTTCAAATGGAAGTTGCCTTATTATGTATTCTCTCTCTCTTTTTTTTTAAAGATTTTATTTATTTGACAGAGAGAAACACAGCCAGAGAGGGAACACAAGCAGGGGGAGTGAGAGAGGGAGAAGCAGGCTTCCTGCGGAGCAGGGAGCCCGATGTGGGACTCCATCCCGGGACTCTGGGACCATGACCTGAGCCGAAGGCAGTTGCTTAACCAACTGAGCCACCCAGGCGCCCCTATTATGTATTCTCTTAAGTTCATTAATAATCTAAATAAGTTTATGGTATCACCATGAAGAATAAAAATATACAGATATGAGTTCCCAAGATTACTACTGCTATTTACTCCAGAAATATAATTCATCCTAATCCCATTATTTTAAAAACAAAGTTGTTTTTCAGAGGAAAATTTTGAGTTAATGAAAACAAAGGGTATTATTCAAGGACTTAAATATTGAATCTCTAGGCATACACTTGAAATAAAAAGAGCAGGTGAGTTTCAAGATTATCCATAGATAATCCTTTTTAAAATGAAAACTTAAAGAAAAAAAATGAAAACCTAAGAAGATATGATATAAACCCAAAGATAATTTTAATTGTCAACAAATAAGTGAAACAATATAATCAGTAATTTACTAACTGCATGATTGGTTCAGAAGAATATATTCAAATTAAGATATGCAAAATATTTATACTTACATTATCTATTACAAAAGTTAATCATATGTTTATTTAAAGTCTGTTAACTTTATGGTCTTATTTTTTTAAAATTTATTTTATTTTTTCAGTGTTCCAAGATTCATTGTTTATGCCCCATACCCAGTGCCCCAGTCAATATGTGCCCTCCTTAATACCCACTACCAGGCTTACCCCACATTTCAAAACCCTCAGTTTGTTTCTCAGAGTCCAACGTTTCTCATGCTTCATCTCCCTCTCTAATTTTCCCCAGTTCACATTTCCTTTCCTTCTCCCCCTGCCCTCCATGTTACTCCTTATGCTTCATAAGTAATGATACTTGGCTTTTTCTGCTTGGCTTATTTCACTCAGCATAATCTCCTCCAATCCCGTTCATGTTCTTACAAAAGTTGGGTATTTTCATCCTTTCTGATGGAGGCATAGTATTCCATTGTATATATGGGCCATATCTTCTTTATCCATTCATCTGTTCAAGGGCACCTTGGCTCTTCCCATAGTTTGGCAATTGTGGCCATTGCTGCTATGGACATTGAGGTACATATGTCCCTTCTTTTCACTACATCTGTATCTTTGGGGTAAATACCCAGTAGTGCAATTGCAGGGTCATATGGTAGCTCTATTTTTAATTTTTTATGGAATCTTCACACTTTTTCCAAAATGGCTGCACCAACTTGCATTCCCACCAACAGTGTAAGAGGGTTCCCTTTTCTCCACAGTCTCTCCAACACTTGTTTCCTGTCCTGTTAATTTTGGCCATTCTGACAGGTGTAAGGTGGTATCTCAGTGGGGTTTTGATTTGAATTTCCCTGATGGCTAATGATGATGAACATTTTTTTTCATGTGTCTGTTAATCATTTGTATATCTTCTATGGAAAAGTGCCTCTTCATGTCTTCTTCCCATTTTTTGATATGATCATCTTTTTTTGGGTGTTGAGTTTGAGGAGTTCCTTACAGATCTTAGATATCAGCCCTTTGTCTACAGTGACATATGCAAATATCTTCTTCCATTCTGTGGGTTGCCTCTTTGTTTTGTTGACTGTTTTCTTTGCTGTGCAGAAGCTTTTTATTTTGATAAAGTCCCAAAAGTTCACTTTTGCTTTTGTTTCCTTTGCCTTTGGAGACGTGTCTTGAAAGAAGTTGTTGTGGTTGATGTCAAAGAGGTTACTGCCTATGTTCTCCTCTAGCATTTTGATAGATTCCTGCCTCAGGTTGAGGTCTTTCATATATTTTGAGTTTATTTTTGTGTGTAGCATAAGTGAATGGTCGAGTTTCATTCTTCTATACATAGCTGTCCAATTTTCCCAGCACCATTTATTGAAGAGACTGTCTTTTTTCAACTGGATATTTATTTCCTGCTTTGTCAAAGATGATTTGACCATAGATTTGTGGGTCCATATGTGGGCTCTCCTCTCTGCTCCATTGGTCTATGTGTCTGCTTTTGTGCCAGTACCATGCTGTCTTGGTGATCACAGCTTTGTAATAAAGCTTGAAATCAGGTAATGAGATGCCCCCAGCTTTGTTTTTCTTTTTCAATATTTCCTTAGCAATTCAGGGTCTTTTCAAGTTCCATATAATTTTTAAGATTGCTTGTTCCCGCACTTTGAAAAACGTTGGTGGAATTTTGGTCAGGATGTCATTGAAAGTATAGATTGCTCTGGGCAGTATGGATGTTTTAACCATGTTTATTCTTCCAATTCATTAGCATGGAATGCTTTTCCATCTTTTGTGTTCTTCAATTTTTTCATGAGTGTTCTGTAGTTTCTCAAGTACAGATCCTTTACTTTTTTTGGTTAGGTTTACTCTAAGGTATCTTATGATTTTTGGTGCTATAGTAAATAGAATCAATTCTCTAATTTCCTTTTCTATATTTTCATTATTAGGGTACTGTATGGTCTTTTAATATTCAGAAATAATCCACTTGTAATGTCATTTGTTTATTTTTTTATTTAAGATTTTACTTATTTATTTGGCAGAGAGAAACACAGTTAGAGAGGAAACACAAACAGAAGGAGTGAGAGAGGGAGAAGCAGGCTTCCTGCTGAGCAGGGAGCAAGATGCAGGGCTAGATCCCAGGAGTCCTGGACCATGACCTGAGCCTAAGGCAGACGCTTAACGTTTGAGCTACCCAGGCACCCCTTGTAATGTCTTTTAAATCTCAGTTTTCTGCTGTCATGGCCTATCTTCCAGGAGTTTATTAAAGAAAGAGTGAGACAAATAATGTCTCTTATTGTATTAGCCTTACCACATAAGGATTCAGAAATTGTACCTGTTTTGAGAAAGGTAGTTAAGTAGTGGAGGAAACAGTAATGTAGTTTTAAAGTTAATGTAATTAGAAAATAAATCTTGAATCAACTTAGTTATTACCTTTTCCATAAATTGCTGTTTCTTAGTCTTTCAGGTAAAGTTACCCACCTTCTTTCAAGAGTTTTGTGATACTAATTTTTATTATAAATTTTTATTTATATTGTATTTTCATTTCTTTATGTTTACTTCCCTCATATGCCATGAATGGTCAAATCCAGAAACTATGACTTAACAGTATTTTGTGTTTCCAAAGCTAAAGGATTCACTGAAATCATTACTAATGGACAGACACTTAGAGTGAATTTCTTTTGTTAAATTGAAATAATTTCTGCAGCATGATTAATCCTTTCTTCAGATACTTCTTAAATTTAGACAAACTTTTTCATGTTTTAAACATAGTATTTATTTATCTGTCTTTTCTCTCTCCACTGTAGAACGAAAAAGTTACATCATAATTATCTACTGTACCTGTTTCTTCATTGAATGAGGGCAGAAATTTTATCTATTTACCATTTTGTTCTGAGTCTAGAATACCATCTAGCATAAATTGTAAAATATCACATCATACAATGAAACAGTCATCCACTTTTCAAATTCATATGAGGATACATTATTTGTTCTCAACAATATGGACAAATGCAAAGCATAACTTTAAAAAGTGTCCACTCTGTAAAATTCCTTGACCACTCTCCTTTTGAGAGAGAAATATTGTATTTCTCTAGCCATAATGATAAAGCAATTAATAACGGCATATGGTGTTAAGATAGAATGTCAATTTCAACTTGAAAGTAGAAATATGAATAAAAGATATATAGATATTTACTTTAAAAGACTTAACATTTACATTATCTATCAAACCAATTAACTCATACTTTGTCAGTAGCGAAATTGTTAATTTACTAGTTATTTATGATCTTAAACTGTGATTGAAGGAATTTTTTAAAGATTTTATTTGTTTATTTGACAGAGAGAGAGATCACAAGTAGCAGAGAGGCAGGCAGAGAGAGAGAAGGAAGCAGGCTCCCTGCTGAGCAGAGAGCCCGATGTGGGCCTTGATCCCAGGACCCTGCGATCATGACCTGAACGGGAAGCAGAGGCTTTAACACACTGAGCCACGCAGGCACCTGAAGGATCTTAATATGTAACATACATGGTTCTGATACTGTATAAATTTATATGTCCTATCATCAAGAATCACATCTTAATTATCTCTGTAATTAAAGCTTTCTTAACATATGATCACAAACTGAACAAAAGACTGTTGATAAAGCAACTTACATTATTTGTATATTCAAACCAAGATCAGTCAAATATGTTTAATGTAATTTTGTTCATTCATATATAAAAAAGTTATAGTTTGTGATTTAGCCATATCAAAAATACTTCTTATTCCAATAAAGTAAATAAAAACTGATATTTAGAAACTCTTTCTTCCTAATGATAAAAAAACTGGTGAGCCATGAGCTCCTTTCTTGAATGAAAAATATCCAGATATGTTGGCCTATTTTTGTTTTCTTTGTAAGAGAATTTTGGAAAAAACAATTATCTTCATAGATGGTGAAACACATGAAATATGTTGAGTGATTTTCCAACAATTACAATAGAATAACAGCAAGAATATATATCAAAAAAAAAGCACAAGACTAAAGAGTTAAACATTTAGACTTATTATTTATTTTTGTATTTTTTTTCATTCGTTCAGGCTCCCTGAGGATAATGTTATTACCTATGTGTAGGAAATTTCCTATTTGTAAGATATTATTATAATTTTTAAAAATGCAAGTCAACTTCAGAGCTATTCTTTTCCTTTACCTTGAATGATCCTCTAAATGTACTTCACATAATCATACTTGAGAGATACTTTTATGTCAATCTATTTATATATCAGTGTATTCACCTTTTTGACATAACCTGTGAAATGTCACTTAAAAATATCTAACATGAATAGTATTACTTATAATAACATGTATATATTTCAGATTATGCTTACTTAACTGTTACATGTTCATTGAGTATGAAAGCAAAAATGGAAGGAATTTTTCATTCAAATTTTGTAGTACTGTCAAAGCTTGACAAGAAAATATTTTCGGTTTAAAAATAAATAAAAAGAAAACATTTTATGTTTAACATTGTAATATTTGTGTTTTAAACGGATTATTTAAAAATAATTATTATTTATGTAAGAATCTTCTCCCCAAAGAGAACATATAAATACAAGAAATGATTATTTGATTTGAATTACTTTTAATATTCTCAGCCAGGAATTAAAACTACTTTTTTTTTAAAAAAATTACAGATTTATTTGAGAGAGAGAGAGAGACCATGCACGCTTGAGTGTACAGCGTGAGGAGGGGAAGGAGAACGAAAAGCAGACACAGGACTAGGTCCCAGGACTCTGAGATCATGACCCCAGCTGAATGCTTAACTGACTGAGCCACCCAGGTGTCCCCCAAATACCTTTATTCAAGATTTTTGTGACAGATCTCACAAGGAGTTATGTAATTAACATTAAGTGTTTCATATGTTACAATGTGATTTATTTTCAAAACTCCTGTGGGAAGATTACTATCGTTTTCCCTTTTTGACATTTTTATTTATTTTTATTTTCTTTAAGATTTTATTTATTTATTTGACAGAGAGATACACAGCTAGAGAGGGAATACAAGCATGGGGAGTGAGAGAGGGAGAAGCAGGCTTCCTGTTGAGCAGGGAGCCTGATTCAGGATCTGATCCTGGGACTCTGGGATCATAACTTGAGCCAAAGGCAGATGCCCAAGGTTTGAGCCACCCAGGCACCCCTGATATTTTTAAACGTAATGAATTATCCATATTTATCTAATGCAACAGTATCAAATAATAATTATTTATATTTCTTAGGACTCTTTGTGCCAGGTAAAATGATGTGAATTTGATATGGATTGTCCCAATTAATTTTTAACATTCAGAATGCTATTTTGTAGAAATTTTAGGGTATATTACTATGTATATTTCATAGTTAAAGTAATTAGAGTTTAAAACTGTGACTTGAGGGCGTCTGGGTAGCTCAGTGGGTTAAAGCCTCTGCCTTCAGCTCAGGTCATGATCTCAGGGTCCTGGGATCAAGGCCCGTGTCTGGCTCTCTGCTCTGCAGGGAACCTGTTTCCTCCTCCTCTCTCTCTCTGCCTGCCTCTCTGCCTGCCTGTGATCTCTCTCTCTGTGTCAAATAAATAAATAAAATCTTAAAAAAAAAAAAAACAAAAATAAAACTGTGACTTGAGAAAAATACCAATGGTGTTAACTCATAAATTTCAGAACTCAAAATAAGGTCAGCTAACTTCCACAAACTTGAACTTTTCCTCTTGGCTAATATACACAATAAAAAGATGTTTCAAGAATCTGATAAATGAGAAATAAACCAAAAATCAAAACAGAGAGAGAAAAAGAATATATAATTCAATTGATATATGTGACACATAATGTTGGCAGTTTTTTTTCTGATTAAAATTTTTATATTTGGTACTCATGATAGCAGGAAAAAATTAAGATTTACTATCATTATTTTGAATTATTTTAATATATCTTATGAAATCATAAAAGACTTCAAGAGATTTATAGAAGACAAAATAAATATAGAACAAAATGTTGAACAAAATAGAACAAGTAATTGTATGTAGGATAAACAAAATAGAATCAGTGAATGGAGAGCAAGAAGTTCCTTTTTTAAAAAGATTCCCATTTGATAGTTGAGTTTTTAGCCAAAGCCCCAAATGATCTCAGAAGAAAGTCTCGTGGTTTTTGGAGATGAGCAGTCCAAGCACTTCAAGTACCTGTGAAGGCTGGGAGGGGAAATCTGTGGATGGTCATGTAATCACAGGGTGAAGGTAAAGTTGGACAGAGAGAAATGAGTAGAGGTAGGTGGAAAAAGGTGGGTCTCAGTGAAAGGGAAGACTTTTAACAAGGAAAGTAGATTTTATTTATTTATTTTTTTGGAGTGCAGTAAGAAGTCTTTGGAGGGATTTAAGTCAGGAGTGACAGATCTGTGATATTTAAATAAGATCATTTGGGGAATTATCTATTTGGAACAAGTATAAAAAGAGAGAAAGTATTTCCATTTAGAGGATATGGAAATTGTCCAAGTCAGAGATGAGGCTGGTTTGCACTGAGGTGGTGGTAGAGTATTCAGATTCTGAACACAAATCAAGGACAGAGAGAGTTGTAATCACAGATACATTGGGTAGGATATGTACGGAGAGATTGGCAAAGAATGACTCCTGAGATCTGGAGCTGAGCAAATGGAGGAATTAAATTGAGAGCTAATCTGCAAAACCTAAATTAAAAAAAAAAAATCTTAAAACTTTTTTGCCTCCTTAGAAGGATTATCTCTGATTACTTTCATTCAAATTTCTAACTTTCTCTGGAATAAACCTAACTGAATAAGTAAACTTAGAGCTATGTGAGTTGAACTTCTATTTAGCTATAAGATGAATGAATTTTAGTCCTCTAATAATGGACAAGCACTTATGTAAAATCCTTTTTAGCCTGTGAAATTTTCTTTTGGGTTAAATACTTAAAACCTCAATGAAGTTTTTCCAAGTTTGGTTAATCAGAGGAAAAAGTGAAGTGACTTTAAGAGATCATCATGAAAAAAGGAGATATCTGAAAAAGGCTTGAGCAAGCTAAAATCCTATCCTTGGACCAGGTTTGAAATACACTTCTTTCCCATAGTAAGAATTCTAAAAGGAGCTTTGCACTTGGATAAGCTTGCTGTGACCTTTGCAATTTCAGAATCACCAGTTATGTTATAAATTAAATGCTCTCATTTTCAGATCACTTATGCGTAGTTGAGAGACATTTCTGCCCTGAGAAAACAAGGCTTTGGCCGATTTCTTCTCATAGGCTTACCTGAAGCTGATAATCTTAGCAGTGACAACTACACTAGCAACTCCTGCAAACATTTTCTTAACCATCTGCTAACAGCTATTTATTTCAACTTAATATGAAGAAAACAAAAATTTTATTGTGTATTTGCTATTATTACTAGATTCAAATACTGGAATTATTGCACACTTGGAAAATGTGCAATTCAAGTTAAAAAAAAATACCTGGACCCCAAATTCAAAACAGTCATGGAATTGCAGCCCAGGAAAGGCAAAATAGAGGAATTTTATTTGTTGATTATCCTAATTCCAATGATAGATTGTACCTGCACATGGAGGCAAAGCAAGGAGGAAGAATAATTGCTCATTTCACATGTATTTTAGCTTAATGAATGTTTCATCACATATAACACCTTTGTCTTCGGTACATTTTATAATCTCTTCTTTTAATATAGCTTAATCTACTTTTATATCATTTTTTCTTATTTAAAAATGTTCTCTAATTTTTGTTTACTCTCAGTGTAAGTTAAATTTTCATTTCCTTCTGTTTCTCAGCTGATTTTGGATACTTCTATTATTTATGTTAGTTTTTCTCATTTTGTATAAGCTAAGATATATTTATATATTTGTCTTTCATGATCCCCCCTCTAATTAGCTTACCAACAATTCTTATATTCTATAAAGTGAAATTTTAATTCCCTGTGTCTTGAATCTAAATCTGCTATAAAACAAAAATTAGGGGCCCCTAGGTGGCTCAGTTGGTTAAGCGACTGCCTTCCGCTCAGGTCGCGATCCCCAGAGTCCTGGGATCGAGCCCAGAATTGGGCTCCCTTCTCTGTGGGAAGCCTGCTTCTCCCTCTCTCACTCCCCCTGCTTGTGTTCCCTCTCTCTAGCTGTGTTTCTTTCTGTGAAATAAATACATAAATCTTAAAAAAAATTAGTACTTTACTTAAACTATAATATCCCCTTCACCCCAAATCATGGCAATTCTGCTGGGTATTCCAATAGTACATCTAAAAGTTAGAACTTGGTCTACCTGTGATCTACTTCTTAACCAAATACATCTGCAGATTAACTGTACAACAAAATAGAAGTTATTTAGGAGGCTAATACTTCTGAAAGCTTTCACTATGTATTCCAATATTTAAACTGAATGAAAAAGCCTATGGTTAACCGTTCACAAGAATCCTTGAAGTGAAAAATTATAAAATAATTACAAAACTAAAATAAAATAATTAATTATAAAGATATTTCAGAATCAGGATGTGAGAATTTTTTCCTTGTAACAATTTTTTTTTCTTTAAGTAGGCTTTACAACTGGCATGGAACTCAGTGTGGGGCTTGAATTCACCACCCTGAGATCAAGAACTGAGCTGAGATCAAGAGTCAGACTCTCAGCTGACTGAGCTACCCAGGCTTCCCTTTCCCTATGATAAACCTATCATGACATATTCTCCTTCCCATCAAAAGAGGATTTTGAATTTTTTTCTTACAGGGTTTGTTTCCTCAACAGGATTCTTTTTGAAAGCAAAGATAAAGCAGAAAGCAACAGGAATCTGAGACGCAATGCATCTAATTTTATTTTATGAGATAAATTGATTTCACTGACTTAATGATGGCAGTTTCCAGATCAAGTCTAGACAAGTAGGTATCTCATTTTTGCATTAAAAGACTAACAGAAAATTGTATTGAAATGCAAGTACAAAAGTTAAACATGAAATTTATATTAATGAGGTAAGAGAAAGTTCTTTTCTCAGGGAATTTGGATCATAAAATGTCTAAAATTCTACATCAGTTTTAAGCACCATCATTAAAATATACTGCCAGAATTTTGTACAAGTTCATAAATGGTAGTATTTTCATTCATTTAAATCCAATATCATCTCATAAAAGGTGAGGGTTTGCTACTGCTTTCGGCATGTCTAGGGATTTCCATGTTTTTCTAAATGGTATGGAATTTATGAAGTTTCCATTCTCATCACAGGTATCATTCTTTCTGTCAGTTTTCTCTCACTTTGTAAAAAACAAAAGTGAAACAAAATTACTTTTTAAAAATTTATATACAAACTAACATTGCTCTACTGGCACGGAGTTGAGCTATTGGCTGGCATATTGTACCACATGCCGAATTTCGATGTTATCAATAATATCAACTAGAACTGTGAGACAAAAGGCCATTTAATAGGTAATTGTGTAGTGTGCATAAGCAAGTTGTCCAACTCAGAGTACAAAACTGAGTCCTGACCTCCAACTCACCACAAACTCATCTTTGTGAGGTTTATGATGATACCAGTATCTAATCACTCAGTCCAGAAATGTCAGAGTCGATCTCATTCTCATACACCCACTACCCAATCCATCAGGAAATCCAGATTTTGAGTACATTTGACTATATCTTAGCCATCACTAAAAACAGAATCACCACTCATTCACTTAAATTATCAGGCCTCCTAACAAGTCTGTTTATCCCCCCCCCCCTTGGCTCCATTGGTTATTATGACAATAAAATCATGACGGCGTTCTTTTAAAGTCAGAATTCAGATTATATCATTCCTCTGCTCTGAGATTCGCATCAGCTATCCATCTCCTCATATAAAAGACATGCAAAGCTCTTCCTATGTGACCTCCCTATGTGATTCTCCCCATGTGACACTCCTCCTTTGACTACATATGTTACTATTTTTCCCTGGCCCTCTTCATTACCATCGTGCTGTCTTCCATACTGTTTTTACAACTTGCCTTGGACTTTTCTACCTCTGGGAACTTACACTTGTTGTTTCTTCTCTTGAAATGCGCATTCCCCAGATAACCACAAGCTTAACTACTCCATTTTCAGACCTTTACAAAAGTCAGATCTCAATGATGTTTTTCATGTTTGACTTCTGAAAATGTTTCAACATGTCTTATCTTTTTCTTTGCTTTGATTTCTTCTACACATAAGAATTTTTATTTTATTCATTGCTATAACCCTCGTTCCTGGACCATTGCCTGGTACACTGTGAACACTCAATATATATTCACTGAAAGACTCAATAAATGAATAAAGCTAAGTCTCTATGCAAGTAACAAGATCTAGACATTCTTAAAAAAATCAGTAATTCTGCATCTTAGTTTCAGGGGGAAAAAAAAAAATTGATGGGTGGGGTCTCCAAACTACAGTAGTGCTCATACCATAACTTCCTATTTATGAAATCCTAAACTGAAAAGGTAATGATTTCATTTACTATATGCAGTTGAATCTCTGAACCTTTTCAAATCTTATAACACTTCCCTGGAATAATACAGATTAAGATAATAAAATAAATGAACTTAATTTATTTTATATCTTTAAGAGTATAATACTTTCTTTTTATAAATCTGAATTACAAAATAATTTCATTTTCAAAGGAGTTTCATATTTGTTAGTTCCTTTTTTATAACAAATTGAGCCTACTCATTTAAGTGGCTCAAATCATTTAATCATATATATGAATCTATAAACACATATGTTTATATATATTAGATATATGAAATAGATCTATGGTGGGACACCTGGGTGGCTCAGTCTTTGGGCATCTGCCTTTGGCTCAAGTCATGTCCCCAGAGTTCCGAGATCAAGCCCTGTGTCAGGCTCCCTTCCCCACAGGAAGCCTGCTTCTTCCTCCCTCACTCCCCCTGCTTGTGTTCCCTCTTCAGCTATGTTTCTCTCTGCCAAATAAATAAAATCTTAACAAAAAAAAAAAGGAAATAGATCTATGGAAATGGATATTTTCTCCTCATTACAGAATTACTGGTTTGCTTTTACTACACAGCATTATTTTTTCTTAATTATGAACCACAAACAGGATTACAGCATACTGTATGTTTTATTTGCAATGTGAGTGAACCTTTTTAATCATTCAAAGGCAATGGACTAATATTTTTTCTTGGCTGTTCTGGGACAAGATCAGCCTTCCCTTCATCCTTCACAATCCTGTTGGGTAGCTCATTACCAAGAAGCATGGCATTTTTGTTTTGATTTGAACATAATCAATGTCTGTTATGTTAAGATACACTGTTGGATTAACTTCTCTGGAACTAAGTACTTGCTATGTTAAGTTTGTTATGTTACGATTTTATATTATATATTTATTTTTTTGCTTGAGGCCCTGAAGCTGTCTCTCAGTACATGTGCTTTGGAGAACACAGCACCCACTTGGATGAAGTTATACGCTGGAATCTGAATCTAAGTTTTTTGTCCATTCCACCACGGTTGGAGATGCCTGTTATGTGCATCTTAATTTGGTTTTGTTTATTTTACTTTTCCCAAAGCATTGCAGGTTGATAACTTTCTAAACTATAATAAAAGATTGAAAAATAGAATAAAAATACATAGAAAATTAGAAGCCTTTAAAAATAGATTCAATACACAAGAATTTACTCATTAAACTATTGCAAAATTTTCCAAATGTTTTCTCACATTTTGGATTTATTGTATCACAGGCATATGATAACAATTTATGGACTGGTACTTGTCCATGGAAACTACCTGTCTATGGACCTCATTGCTATAGTGAAAACTGAACTAAGAATCATGTTTTCAACCAGAGGAAGAAAATGCCATTTAAAGAATATAGTTAAACAGTTTTCCATATTTACAAGTGTTGTAGGTATCACATTCTTTGAAATAGGCATACTTATTGAAGATACCTGTCATATTCTAATGGTATGTGTTTCTGTGCTGAATATTTTGAGGAGTCAATGTGGCTAAGACTAATGAAATGATCAGGAATCAGCAATGAGGAGTTAGGAGCACAGCTATCTCATGGTAAACCCAATTTAAGAGTGATATGAAAGACAGAAAAAAAAAAAGCCAATTGAGAGACCCTCAGCCAAAGCAATGTTCAAGGGAGATGCATATTTCAGTCAAAAGATAGAAATTGAAGGAAATAAAGAGGTTAAAGTTATAGTGTATTCTGATTATATTGGCAAAAAGTGATTTGGAGTTGGGAAATGGTGCATGTAGGGTTAGGGAAAGGAATGCACAGAACTATGTGGAAATGGAAGAGAGAGGTGATAAGTGGCTTTTGGATTCTTGGGTGATTGATGGAACAGACACAAATATGATGAGGGGTGTGTCCTGACTGCTTCTTAGGCAAATTGGGGTGGGTGTGGCTGAGAGTATTTTTCTGTTTGTCACTAGCGACATGCACACAGTCCTCTGTGTTCCCCATTTCATTCATGTCTCAGGAGGAGCAGTATAGCAAGGGACACACAGAGTTCGGGAGTCTGGCCCTCATTTCTGCTAAAGGTGTTTTACAGATAGAAAAATGTTTCCAAAATCAAAAAGGGCTCTGCATTTCCCTCACTCTTGCTTTTCAAAGAATCCCTCAAAAAATAAATGTTAATGGCAGGACTAGATTTGTGGTTTACGGCACTTCAGTTTCAATCCCCTTGTCTTCCCCTAGACAATGCTGTCTATAGCTGGTGGAATGTTACAATTAATATAATTAATAACCATTAAGTAAGTGCTTGTTGTGTGCAGGCACTTTATACGGATAATCCAATTTAATTTAATCACTACATCAACCCAATTTGATTAGGATTGCACAGTCAGTAAGTTGAAGAACTGCTACACCATGCCATGGATTTTTATTCCACAAGCTGCTTTGTATCAGTTTCTCCCGTTTTTCAGATCATCAGCGTCAGAACAAGGACAGTGAGTATGGCAAACTAGACAGCATGGGACCTGACGCAAATCGTGCTTGCTTCTCATTTTATAGGGTTGCCCTACTTTATAAACTTAATATGTTTTGAAGTAGGTTAAATTATCTGATCACGGCTTTTTATAAAATATTTCAGCTGTATAAACATATAATGCATAAAACGAAAGCTAGTCAATGTGAGTTTGTTCAAGACATGTTCTTGAAAACATGCTGTGAGGGTTTGAGAACTGAGCACAGTTAAACTTATCTGAATTCTAATAATGGTTGAACTATACATCTGAAAATTTCTATAATCCTGGGGTCAAGCATAATGCTCACAATCATAGAAAAATACTTTTTATAATTTAATAAAAAAAATCACTGAAGGACCAATAGACTGTGACAATTTCAATCAAAGTAAGCTCACAACTGATGTGCTTTTAACAAAACATTGAGAGGCCTCTCGAGACACCAAGGATACCAGTGTGAGGGATTCCTGGAACGGGCCCATCATCATTAGGTTCGGCAGGAGTGCACAGCAGGGCGGTCATTTTCAGAGCAAAATCAAGTAGAAATGAACTGAGTAATCCCCGAGCTGCATATATTCCAGATTCAGTTACTACTATTTTAATAGCCTGTTGGATAAAGGAATTTTAAAAAGTTACCTCCTTCGGTTAGCTCATTAAAAAAGCATTTCTCCTAAATTAATTTTATAGGGGGCAAAAAGCCAGGATGTACCCTGAATGTGATGGAAGGGAAATTAATCAAAGTCAACTATTAAATAACTACTTGAAATCTATTTTTAATTTGATTTTGTAGTTTGATCTATATCTCAGTGCAGTTTTTTTTTAACGCAAAAGAGTCCACAACCATAAGAAAGAACAAATTCCAAGAAAATATCTTTCCATACCTTATCAGTTTTCTGTCTTCAATGACTATACCCCCAGTTTTGCTTTGTTCTGTTTTTTCATAGACACCAATAATATATTTTGACCTATAAGTCAGTCTGTGGTCCTGGGGTCTGTAAGCCCATGGCTTAATATTATTTTACAAAGAAAGCCAACCTATATCATTGTTTGCATTTTATTTATTCAGTGGCTTGTATTTCTCCAACATTGGAGAAATAAATTCTTCTTATTCTCAAACAACTTTCAATCTAGTTAGAGAAATACAGCATGATTACACAGAACCTGTAGGATACTACTATTAATCTATGTTTTTTTTTTAAAGACTAATGTTATTAAACAAATTTGCATGTTACTTTACATGAGAACTAAAGGCAAAAAATAATATTATATGTCAGAGAAAAACAAATTATCTTAAGGTAGAAAAGGAAGTAGATAATAGATGCTAGCAGAGTTTATTCCCTTTTTCTTTTAATCAGCAAAGATTTACTTAAGCAAGTAACATGTGCCATACTCTACTCAAGGTTCCATGGAAATATCTAAGGAATAATAAGACAAACAAAGTCTCTACCTTCGTACAGCTTAGAAGTTGTTGAGATTTAGAGACATAACAAATATGTATGGAAATTAGAGGAAAGAGAACAATTTACAGAAATGAGCAGGCAAATACACTACTTGGCATAAAATAATAACAATGATGATAATACTGAACTATGGTATACTTTCTAAGATGGACATAATGTGATTAATCAGAAATAAAGTTGGAGATAGCCAATCAGAGTAAACTCTGAAGGAAATTAAGAACCAGCTTAAATCATACATCATTTTCATTGGCAATAGGGAGGTGTTGACAGCTTTTCCACAGAGTACTACTATGTCAAATAAATTCTGAGGAAACAAGAACAGCCTATAGAATGAATACAAGGAAAGAAACATAAGGTACTGTTAGAACAGTTTGAGAGAACTTGGTAAATAACTCCTATAGAGGGCGGTACCTCTGAACACAGGAAGAACAAAACTTTAAATAAGAGGGAGGAAAATAACATTTATTGATAGTCTAGGATATGTGTACTTCATGTGTCAACCTAGTTAATCCTCATAAAAACACTGTATTGCATTTTGAGCATGGAATGAACTGAACAAGAACATTTTTTTTTAAGATTTTATTTATTTGACAGACAGAGAGAGCATATAAGTAGAGGGAATGGGAGAAGGAAAAGCAAGTTGTGATGCAGGGCTCCGTCCCAAGACTCTGGGACCATGACCCAAGCCAAAGGCATTTGCCTTAACTGAGGGAGCCATCTAGGCACCCCAAGAAATTTTTTCTTTTTCTTTTTCTTTTTTTTTAAATATCTCATTTATTTATTTAACAGAGAAAGATAATAGTGAGCTAGAGAGAATACAAGCAGGAGGAGTGGGAGAGGAAGAAGCAGGCTTCCTGCTGAGCAGGGAGCCCAGTACGGGGCTAGATCCTAGGACTCTAGGATCGTGACCTGAGCCAAAGGCAAACACTTAATGACTGAGCCACCCAGGGGTCCAGGAAAATTTTTCTTAAAGAGATAGGGTAGAGGTTCAAATCTAGGCTTTTCTGAATAAAATACTCCTGAGTAGGAATGGTAACTAAGCATATGAAAAAAAACAACAACAACAACACTCAACTAGAGAAATACAAACTAAAATCCCTATGAGATACCATCCAGGAGAACAGCAGAAAGGAAAGAAAAATATAGTATAAATGCCAACTGCTAGAGGGATTTTGAAGTATCTGGAACTCTTCCACAATGTCATTGTCAATGGAAAATAGAACATTCTCTTTGGAAACTACTTGGCACTTTCTTATGAAGTTAAGCATGCATTTATCATATGGCCCTGCAATCCAGTACCCCTAAGAATCTGTCAAAGAAAAATAAAGACATGTATCTACATGAAAGCCTGCAAACCAATGGCTACAGCAGGTTTATTCATAATTGCCAAAATCTGAAAACAAACTATCCATTAACTTGTGATGAACAAACTGTAGTGCATTTTTATAATATAATACTACTCAGCAATAAAAAGGAATGAAATACTGATACATTAAAAATTAAAAATATATATGGGGGGACATTTCAAAAGTATCATGCTAAGTTAAAGAAACCAGACATACAATCATATTCTATGATTATATTTATATGACATTCTGAAAAAAACAAAACAAAAACTGAAGTAAAGGGATAGAAAACAGGTCAGTGGTTGACAAGGGCTTGGATCGAAGGTGGGGAAACCATGAGGCTATTTTTTAGTATGATGAAAATATTCTCAGTCTTGATTCTGGATGGAGTTTACAAAACATAAAGAAAAATGTTGGGGTGCCTGGGTGGCTCAGAAGGCTAAGCCTCTGCCTTCGGCTCAGGTCCTGATCTCAGGGTCCTGGGATTGAGTCCCACATCAGGCTCTCTGCTCAGCAGGGAGTCTGCTTCCTCCTTTCTCTCTGCCTGCCTCTCTGTTTCTGTCAAGTAAATAAATAAAATCTTAAAAAAAAAAAGAAAAAGAAAAAGAAAAAGAAAAATGTTGACATTTGTCAACAGTCATGTTTTTACACTTGAAAGGAATCAAATTTAATGTATCTAAATTATAACTCGACTTAAAAAAAATCCATGTGTGTGCCATGCAGAGTGGTAGATGATGAAGATGGGCTTCTTGGGAAAAGGCCTCCAGCTATTAATATCTACCCATCTTTGAGAGTGAAAAGTTTAGGCGTGACTTCTAGTTGTTTTTTTTGTTTTTGTTTTGTTTTTGCAGATTAAAATAATTCTTAATTCCTATGTGCTTTAGTTACTTCATCCATGAATGGTAATTCAAGCATTCCTTCATGCATCTAACATTCATTAAGCCCTTATTATTGCAAGACATGTATTTTTATATTGGAAACAAGCTAGTGAGAAAATAACTAAATCCCCTTCTGTTGGTTCTCTTGGAACTTTCATTATACTGGGAGGAAATAGAAAATAAAATAATAGTAATTTTTCTAACTCATCAAGTTATTAAGATTTGTAGTTACTATATATTTAACTGAAGGAAGATATATGTGCAAAACACATATTAAGGCCAGTATATATTGTTATTTTGTAAGTAGCTTTATTATTTGGTCAAAAACAAATCTTCCAAGATTGCACAAAAGTCGAACGCCTGGCTGTCATCATTTTGTGAGACAAGTGATATAGAAAGTGTTGGGTAGGGAGTGGAGGTGGACTGGAGGTAGTTTCATTTAACAGAGAGTGGATGTGTGTTTACTTTTCGTGGCTTCAGCTTCCTTAATGCCTTTATTTCACTTGTGCCCAAAGTCCTGTACACAAAACTCTTAATAATGCCTTTTTTCAAGCTGAAATGAAATCCTGGTGTGGAAATGGAGGTAAGTATATATTCTTAGGGTGCTACAGCTTCCTACGTAGGCTTTATAATCTGCCCTCCTATTTTCAGTCACACCCACACTCCCACGTTCACACCAATTCCTTAAACCTTTAGAAGTTCTGTTATGTGAACTCTTATGTTCAGGGACCCCTTTCCCTGCTTGGGTTGTCCTGCTAAATCCGTGGCCATTTATTGATTTTGTTTCCTTTGCTTTCTTTGCGGCTTTATACTGCCAGGTAAGTGAAGATTTAGGAGATATATCTTAGTTTGGTAGGGTTGCCACAGCAAAGAATTACAGACTAGGTGACTTAAGTGACAGAAGTATATTTTCTCAGAGTTCTGGAAGCTAGAAGTCTGAGTTGAAGAGTAGATTTCTTCTGAGGTCTCTCTCCTTGACTAGTAGATGGCCATCTCTGCGTCTTCATATGATCTTTCCTCTATGTGTCTATCCTAATCTTCTCTTTTTATATGGACATAGGTCATATTAGATTGGGGCCCACAGTGTGACATAATTTTAACTTAGTTACCTTGTTGAAGACCCTATCAACAAATATAGGCACATTCTGAAGGTCTGGGAGTAAAGACTTCCACATAAGAATTTTGAAAGAATACAATTAAGCCCATAAAAGGAAGTTTTCAAAATCAGTTTCAAAATCAGTTATTTCTATCGGGAAACTCTACTAGGCATTTTGCTTGCTTTATGCTACCAAGTGTATATAAATAAGAAAATAAACACAGACATTTCAGCCTGATTGCATAGAGAAATACAGAGAATTTTGTAATTAAATTGGATTTCTCATCTAATCTTAAAATAGCTATGTTCCTTATAAGAGACATTTGAAGCAACTTTTAATCCTAAAATCTAAATCTGAATGACCTATACTTCAGATTAATGCCATTACTTCTCTGGAGCTTATAGATTATACTGAATTATGGAAACTATAAACCTTAAATAAGTATTTCTTAAATGAATAAATGAATAAGTAATCTAGGATATCTCTGCCATTTTGGGCTACAAATTTTGCCTGAGTTCTATTTAAACATGCAAATTAGCACTCACATAATTACACATTTGCTTCCTTTTTGAGTCAGAATCCTTTTAAAACAACAGTATGGTAATTTTTCAAGGGACAACGATGATAGGATAACACAAATCACTAGAAGTTATATCAACCAATTATTTGTTAGTCAAAAAGAGGATGGATTGTGCGAGGGCATATTCTTCTCGAGAGAAACAAGACATTTGAATGAATAACTCTACTTGAAGTGATACTTGTGAATCTTAATTAAATGTTGCCAACTTTTTCCCATGCCATCCTCAATAAGCGGTTCTCACCTAGAGGCAAGGTTGCCCGCAGGTGATAGTTAGCAAAATATGGAGACACTGATTGATACACTAAGGAGGTGTTACCGGCCTCCAACTGGTAACCACCAGGGATGCAGCTAAACATCTTACAATGCGCAGGACAGCCCCCAATAAAGAATATCCAGTTCTAAATGTCAATAATGCTGCTGGTGATAAATCCTGTGCAATATAAATCCAACCACTTTATATTTTTTTAATTAGCTTTCGATGCTTCATTCTTAAGAATCTGGTGTTTGAGGGAAACTACATGAAAGAGAAAAAAAAACAATTGAATTAAAAATAAAATAGTAGTCTAGAGAGAAAATAATAATTCCGGATGTTACTGTCTTAGTGGGGGGTGGGGATGATTATCAACATCCTCACATCCTCCTTCAGTATCCCCCTATCAATGTCTTGGTGGGGGGTAGGGATGATTATCAATATCCTCTTATCAATAGCAAACAATACTCATATTGCTAAGAGCTGGCAAATAAAATAATAAAATGTCATATCTATTGCTAATGGATAAAACCATCCCTAAGTCCTTCAACTTACATCTACATATAAGACCTCAGAATTACCCAGACATGGCAACATAGCATCATGCCACATCCAGTCCTCTTCACCTCTCTGCCTCTAAGGCACAAAGCTTGTATCTGGAACATAGTGATGTATAACCTAGTCAGGCAATTTGTTTCCAAGAAACAACAGGAAAGCAAATGCTTATTTTCGTCTTCAAAACTCACCACTGAGTTTTCAAAATTCACTTCTTTTGGGTTACATTGTTGTAAAGGGGCAGAAAGATCAGGTTATACTAAAGATTTCTTTCCACAGAGAATAAATCATCATGGGTGGGAAATCAACACTCTCTCAAACATAGAAACAAAAGAAAGCGAGAGAGAGAAAAATGTAATATATTATAAAGAAATTAGAAGATTTGGGTATTTATAAAACAAAAATAATAGAACATTAGAAGAAACATCCCTCAGAAAAATTACTGGAAATTAGAAATACAACACATGAAATAAAAACAACCATTGGAAGAATTAAAACACAGAGTTAAGGAAATACCACATGACAAAAATAGAATTATCATATGATCCATACATCCCTGTATTTATTGCAGCATTATTTACAAGAGCCAAGATATGGAAGCAATACAAGTGTCCATCCACAGATGAATGGATAAAAATGTAGTGTATATATAATGGAATAGTATTCAGTCATAAAACAAAATAAAATCCTGCCCTTTTCAACAACATGGATGGCTCTAATGAGTATAATACTAAGTGAGATAAGTCAGAGAAAAATAAATACCACATGATTTCACTCTAATGTGGAATTGAAGAAACAAAACAAATGGAGAGGAAAAAACCCCAGACTCTAAACTATAGAAAACAAAGAGATGGTTACCAGAGAGGAGGTGGGTGATGGGATGGGTGAAACAGGTGAAAGGGTTTAAGAGTGCAAGTATCATGATAAGCACTGAGTAATGTATAGAATTGTTAAATCACTATATTGTACACCTGAAACTAATATATAATGTGGTATGTTAATCCAGAATACATTTTTTTAGTTAAAAAAAAGAAATGCCACATGAAGAAAAACCATCAAATTTGGAAAATAAGAGACCTAAGAAAATTGGGAGATAAATTCAAGGAAGTGAGCTGTCAATCATTATCTCTATCAGAAACAGAGAACTGAGGAACTGAAGCAATGGAAATAATAAAAGAAATAAAAATTCTATGAATCACATGTGTCCAATTAAAAGGTTGATCAAGTGAGGTCAACAAACAATATGTATACCCTATTCTTTATTCAAAATTGGGATTATATACCTCAAATAGCTTACAGCCTTCTTCTACCAACTATAAAAACTGTAAACTTTTTCATCTAACAAATTAATATTCTACAGTATACATTTTAGTTAACTAGTCATATCTTTAGATATGTCAACCTTTGTTTCTATCATTTATTCCTTTAGGAAATGTCTGAGAAATAGTATTATGTCTATTTATCATATAAATAATGTATAATTGACATTCTGACAGCTCATTTCCTCCTTTATTCAGCTTTTTTTCTAATATGTGTGATAAATACCTCATGTAAACTCTAGCATATATCCTTCATATTTTCTTGGTTTAATTAGTAAAAGTACAATTGTAAGGGTCCTTGGCTCCGAATCTCAGTGGAACCTCCAAATGTAAGGGTCGACTGCCCAAGAGGGCAGTCAGCTGGGAGCCTTGGAAGGCCACATCTGTCAAGGAAGACTCTGAGAGACCAGTTCCATGCAAAAGCAAAGGGTTTATTCGAGCATGCTCGGGCTCACAGCCTGACCCCAAACCAGTCAGTGGCTGAGAGCCCCGAGTTCTTTTGAGGGTGGTCTTATATAGAACTACAACATCCGTTACAGCAAAGCCCGTGCATCGATCATACATTTTATCAATCATTGCAAGCTGCGTTTGTGCATTTTTCAGGAAGAAAGCTTGACAGGTTGCTAAGGGTGACAGTTTCGGTTGGAGGCTTTGGACAGGTTGCCATGGGTGGCAGTTTGTGTTGGGTCCTTACCATTGTACGTTGGAGTTACATCCGGGAGAGTGGGGGGGGCCTTTGCAGCAGCCTTTCACAATTTTAGGGCAAAAGATGAAATATATTTTATGCTTAAATAATTATAACAAATTTCCTTTAAACAACTCTTCCATTTTCAAGACACCAGTGGTTTAAGCAGGTTCCATAACAATTCATTAAAGTTTACATGGAGGGACGCCTCAGTGGCTCAGTCATTAAGCATCTGCCTTCAGCTCGGGTCATTATCCTAAGGTCCTGGATCAAGCCCCACATCAAGCTCCCTTCTTGACAGGAGCTTGGTTCTCCCTCTCTCACTCCCCCTGCTTGTGTTCTCTCTGTAGCTGTATTTCTATCTCTGCCAAATAAATAAAATCTTAAATAAATTCAATAAATAAATAAATAAATAAATAAATAAATAAATAAAGTTTACATGGAAAGACAAAATTCCTAGAATAGCTAATAAAATAATGAGGAAGAAAAATAAAATTGGAGATATGACACTACCTGACATCAAGATTTATATGAAGCTATAGCAATCAAGACAGTATGTGTTGTACTAGGAAAAAAAAAGAAAGAAAAAAACAAATCAATGAATAGATCTCAGAGCACAGAGCCATATAAATTTCGTTGAATGATCTTTGACATGGGAGAAAAAACAATTCAATGGCAAAAGGATAATCTCCAACAAATGATCTTCAAGTGTTGGATATCCATATTAAAAAAAATTAATCTGGAAAGAGACCTAATACATCACAAAAATTAATGTAAGATGGATCACAGATCTAAGTGTAAACATAAAACTATTAAACTTTGAGATGAGAAGATAAAGTGAGAAGAAATCTAGATGATGACTTAAATACCACACTAAAAACACTATTCAGAAGGGGGGGGAAAGGAAGAGTTAAACTTCATAAAAATTGAAAAAAATTGTCTTTTGGAAGATACTTTTTGGAGAATGAAGAAAACAAGCCATAAACTGGGAGAATATATTAGCAAAACATATTTCTGATAAAGGACATGTATCCAAAATATAAAAAGAACTCCTAAATATTCAACCTCAGTAATAATTAAAAAAATAAAAAAATGGAAGAAGATCTGAAAAGACACTTCATCACAGAAGATATAAGATGAAAAATAAGCTTTTTAAAAGATGTTCAATATCATATGTTATCAATGAAATATACATTAAAACTATAATGAGAAATCATTACACATTTAATTACAGTAGTTAAACTCCAAAACGCTGACAACACCCAATGTTGGGGAGAATGTGAAGCAACAGGAACTCTCATTCATTGTTGGTGAGAATGCAAAATGGTGCAGCCAGTTTGAAAGTTAGTTTGGCAGTTTCTTAAAAGGCAGAACATAATCTGAGCATAAACATTTAATAATCATGCTACTAGATATTTATGCAAATGAATTGAAAACTTAAGAACACAATAATCTGCAACTAGTGTTTATAAGAGATTTATGAATAATCATCAAAACATTGACACAACCAAGATGGGGATCTTCAGTAGGTAGATGGATAAAGAAATTGTGGTACATCCATACAATTGGGTATTATTTCTCTTAATAACAAAGCGAGCTATAAAACCATGAGAACCCATGGAGGAAACTTCAATGTATATTAAGTAAAGGAGCTAGTCTGAAAGAGCCACATACTGTATAATTCCACTTTACTGCATTCAGGAGAAGACAAAATTATAGAGATGTATAGAGATTGATATTTTCCACAGGTTCAACAAGAGGAAGGGAGGGATAAGCATATAGAGCATAGGGGATTTTAGGCCAGTGAAACTATTCTGAAAGAGAATGAAACGGTGGATACATAACATAACCCATTTGTCAAAACCCACAGAGCTGTAAAACACACCAAGTAAATCTAATGTAAACTATGGACTTTAGATAATAATGACAGATCAATATCGGTACATCAATTATGCCAAATACATCATAGGAATGCAATATTTTATTTTATTTCTTCTTTTTTTTTTTTTTTTAAAGATTTTATTTATTTGACAGAGAGAAACACAGCCAGAGAGGGAACACAAGCAGGGGGAGTGAGAGAGGGAGAAGCAGGCTTCCTGCCGAGCAGGGAGCCCGATGTGGGACTCGATCCCGGGTCTCCAGGATCATGACCTGGGCTGAAGGCAGTTGCTTAACCAACTGAGCCACCCAGGCGTCCCTATTTTATTTCTTCTTAAAGAGTTTTACTTACTTACTTGACAAAGAGAGCAAGTGCAAGCAGGGGCGACGATAGGCAAAAGGAGAGGCAGAAGCAGGCTCTCAAGCAGAGAGCTCTGGACCCTGGGATCATGACCTGAGCTGAAGGTACTAAGTCACCCAGGTGCCCCAGAAGAATGCAGTATCTTAATAATAGAAAAAACTGTCTGTGAGGGAAATAGGGGGATATGGGAACTTTCTGGAAAATTTTTCTGTAAACCTAAATTTCTCTAAAAAATGTCCATTTTTAAAAATATTTGTTTATTGTTTATTTAGTTTCTACATATCTGGGGTTCTTCCTAATATGTTTTTTCTTTATGAGAAAATACAAAGTAAGTTGCTTACTGAAAGTAAGTTATTATAAAAGATTCAAGATATCATTACTTGCAATTGTTTTTAAATTGTTCTTAGAAGTTTTTAAAATACTTTTCTTCATCTCTTTTTGCCATTAAATCACTATCAATTATAAGAAATTTGCTGTAACGCCTCCTTGGAGATGTCCTCATTTGTGTTCGTGTGTATGTATGTAAACTAGTATTCTTTTGATTTAATTAAACCAGACACCTATGAAGTATTGCTTATTTCAAGCAGAACTGTATGCTCTTTCATCTAGTAGATGATAATCTTACATTTAATTGATGAGTTGGAACAAAATGCCACATACTAATTTAATTACACTAATCACAATTTTTAAGGTTCTTAAATACATGAAGTGATAATTATGTAAGAGAAATCATAGTTGACCAAAGGAGAGTTCATATATGAAAACAAAGAGATAGTTGACTTGTAGACTCCCTCTTATAAGAAGACAGTATTTTAAAATATAAGCAACAAATACCCACTGACCTTCAAGTAAGCTTTATTATAAAACCATTGTGATGGTAAAAATCTATTACTACTGCCAAAAGTATAAGTCATTCAAAGAGCAGTTAATTGTTCTTTTTTGTGTGTGAATTTAGTGATGTTAAAAAACAAAAAAAACCCCTCTACTCTCCTTCCAGTTTGCAATATTACAGTGCATGGCACTGTATTTCCCAGATTTTCTTTTTTCCTAAAATTTATGGAGAAAGTTAGCTAAAATATAACTTTCTCCTAAAATAACTATAAATACCATAATGCCAATCTTCCATTTAACCATCATCTAAATTGAAGTATCCATGGCAACAACAAAGGTTTTTAATACATCTGCAGTTTAATTTAGTTTTCAAGTCAGTTTTCTTTGAGCTAACTGGCCTCCAGGGGACTTTATATAAACTTCTTGGTGGCTCTGAACTAAACCATGTCCTCATTATGATACTCTAGGTATGCTTGAGAAATGAGTGTAGTTCCACAGAAAAGAGGCAATTTCACAAATTACTCATAAAAATGCTGAATTTAGGTCTGTATCATTCTAGAGGGGACATTCTGAGACATAGCCAATAAAGTACTTGCACTGATTTCTGAGATGTATGGTCTTGGTTTAGGTTTAACTCAAGTTAGGTAGTTCTTCCCTTCTCTCATATACACTTTAAACCAGGCACTAGTGTTACTGACAGAAGAAACAATGTTTCACTGACAAATTCAGCATGTAGATGGGCTCATATTCTTTGAAGCAAAACTAAGCTCAAAAGCAACATTTTTTATAATATTTGATAACTCTTGTTTCCTGATTCATTAAACTCAATATTCAGAGAACAGCTGTTCAAGAAAAACAACTTCTTTTCTGGCAGAGACTTCAGGTTCCACTTCTTTTTTTTTTTTCCTTAAGCAAGTTGACAGTTTTGAGATTGCTTATTGGATGAGTCAGCAAATCAAGAATAAGGCATCTGGAGCTAAAAGATAGAAAGTTTCTACTTGATTCTTTTAAACAATCATTTTAAGACTAAATATGAAAAAAAATCTGTCATGGACAAATATCAAGATGGCAGGGAACTTTAATAAGGCAGATTCATTTATAATTAAATGTTACTGGGCAGTGTGGTCTTTTTTTATTTTTATTTTTATTTTTTTTCTTGAAAGAATGAATTAATTACAGTTGACCCTGGGACAATGTAGGTTTGTACTGCATGGGTCCACTTATACACATTTTTTTTTCTGGTAAATACAATATACTACTATAAATGTATTTTCTCTTCCTCATGATTTTTAATAATATTTCCTTTTATCTAGCATACTTCATTGTAAGAATACAGCATATAAAACATATGAAAGACAAAATCAATGTTAGTCATATTGGTCAACAGTGGCTAAAGCAGTTAACTTTTGAGGGAGTCAAAAATGACTTGTGGATTTTTGACTATTTGGGGTATCAGCACCCCTAAGTCTTGCACTGTTCAAGAGTAAACTATAATCACTTTTTAAAAGTCTTTATTTAAGTTCTAGTTAGTTAACATACAGTGTAATATTAGTTTCAGGAGTATAATACAGTGATTAAGACTTCCATAATAATATCTGGTGCTCAAATTCTATAGAATGTCTCTTGGATGTTTTCACAATATACATCCTTAAATCTGTGAAATTAGGCTGTAAATGAAATGGAATGTGTCATTTCCTTCCTTTCATTTCTATCATAATTGTAAAAATTTAATATCTGTAATTAGATCTGTGTACTTTGTTGCACCTTAAGACCTAACTAATATTTCATAAGAAAATTCTGAACCATCATAAACATGAGTGAAGAAATAGCACAAATGGACTGGACTCTTGATGTACAGAAAACATACTGAACAATGTATTAAGGAATCTGGACAGGTAAAACAGACATATAACTTACCTGGTAAATAGCCAAGGAACTTCAAATAATATGATATCTGCCATAATCAATATTATCCAAGATGGAGCTATATGTCCTTTGATGTTAATTCTAGTTAAAATTTTATGATAAATTTCTCTGGTGTTTAACTGAGAAAAAAATGAATTAATTAGTTCTATTACTCACCTGGATGGATTATCAGTTTATGTCTACTCTTTTTTTCTATCTTATTTTCTTTTGACTAATGCTAATATATGATTACAACAACATTGTAAAAATCTTTAAATTCATCCCATAAATACATAAATATGGATACAGGATATAGCAAGATTATTTCACTAAGTTATTTCAAGCTGTGTTTGTTAGCCGTCATCTTCTTTGGAAAAGTGTCTATAGTACAGTATGTCAAATTTAGTCAATTGAAAAATTATAAAAAATAAATCTTAAACCATCATTCCATCCAATTCCTCCCCTTTGTTTCTGTTTTTCAATATTTACAGCAATTATAGCTCTATAATGAACAATATATTCATCATAGACAGTACCAGGTAGGAACTTTTGCTATAGCTCAGTATTTACATGAGACTCTTCTATCTAGAACAATATACATCATTAAAAAAAAACCCAAACAAACAGAAAGGGTACATTGGTGGCTCAGTTGATTAAGCAACTGACTCTTGGTTTAAACACAGGTCATGATCTCAAGGTCCTGAGTTTGAGCCCCACAATGGGTTCTGTGCTTAGCGTGGAGTCTGCTTGTCCCTCATCCTCTGCTTCCCACCCCTGCTGTCTCTCTCTCACTCTCTAGAATAATCTCTTAAAAAAATGTTTTAAAAAGAAGGAAGACTAACTCAATTTTACCAAACATTAACTTGTCATGATCGCATTCTGTATATATTACTGAATTCTCAAAATTCCATATTATTTTCCTCATATTACAGACAAAAAACCCAACTATAGAGTTTAAATAATTGCTTTAGTTAATAAATTTGCAAAATCAAGATTTATGTCTGCTGTGCTTTGCTCAAAGGTGTCTTTGCAACTATTATGGGACACAATCTTCTAGAAAATTCATTTGTTAAAAAAAATAAAATTTAACAATATCCTTATAAAGTGTTGTGAGACACAATCAGATATTTGCAGTTTGAATGTTCTGATAATTGTTAGTCTTCATTTATAAGAAAGTAAATCCCTGCTATTTAGTTATTCAATATTTTTCTGCAATACTGTTTCAGGAATTCGTAGTGCCCAGTATCAGTTTGTGAAGCAGAATAACTTATGTAAGTTTGATTTAACTCTTTGGTAAGTTTGGTCTCAGGAGGATACAGTTTGATGATATTCAGTGCTAAGTTCTGGAGCTCAGCACTTACAAGATATTTCTTAAATCTTTCTTACACTTTCTGTTGAGTCAATTGCCAAAAAAAAAAAAACTAAAAAATATCTGTCCTTAGAGCAATTGAAAACTGCTCTAGATTGTCATTGAATGATAATATAGCAATACACTTTGATTACAGTAACAGACATTTTTTTTTTTTAAGATTTTATTTATTTGACACAGAGAAACACAGCCAGAGAGGGAACACAAGCAGGGGGAGTGAGAGAGGGAGAAGCAGGCTTCCCGCCGAGCAGGGAGCCAGATCTGGGGCTGGGTCCCAGGTCTCTGGAATCATGACCGGAGCCGAAGGCAGTCGCTTAACCAACTGAGCCACCCAGGTGCCCCGACATTTTTATTTTTTACTGTCACATTAAACCATGAAAATAAATGATTTGTCAACTGTTGAGAAGCAGATAATTATATAGTTCAACCAAAATTATGTCTAATTTTAGATCTTCTCAAGGTTAAAAATATTAATGCCATAAGTCATGTTTCAATAAAGATTTGATAGCCTTACAGTTTTCTAAAGTCCAGTCAAATATTTGTTTCTGCTTCACTGTTAACTATTGTCCACTAAAAGCAAAAATACAAAAACAGCAGTATTGACAGGATAAGCTATAACTCATTTAACCAATGTTTTAGGAATCATTTGATAAGAACAGTGTATATTTAACCATTCAAGCTTCAAACATTTAGATAGTAATCTGAAAGTATAATTTTAGTAAAACCAAATGCATTACCTAAATGTCATGTCCTAGAAAGCTTTCACTGTTTCCAATGAACATATTTGGGTTTTTCAAATCATCAGTAGAAAGGATTCTAGGGAAACCAGACACCAAAAGGTAATATAATGTTGCTAAATAATACTATAAAATATAAATCTGGTAATATAAAATTAATTTTTAAAAATTTTTTTAAAGATTTTTTTATTTATTTGACAGAGAGAAACACAGCCAGAGAGGGAACACAAGCAGGGGGAGTGAGAGAGGGAGAAGCAGGCTTCCCGCTGAGCAGGGAGCCCGATGTGGGACTCGAACCCGGGTCTCCATGATTATGACCTGAGCCGAAGGCAGTCGCTTAACCAACTGTGCTACTCAGGCTCCTAAAATTAATTTTTGAATCCTATAAGCTATTACAAATCCAGAAGTTTCTACAGGGTAGTCCAAGGAATGACATCTATGTAGTTGAGAGAAATCTGGACATCAGAGAATTTTAGTCTTTGCAAATTCTGACAACTAATTACAAATCAAATTTCAACAAATGCAATTTTTTCTTTGAATTACCTCTGATATATACATATAACATACAGATATATCACATGTATGTGTGTGTATATATATATGCAATATGTGTGTAGACATAAAATATCAATTATATGCACATAAACACATAAAAATATTTGTGCTCATATTTTATGTTGGACCAAAATACATAAGAATAGGTCCATACTTTTTGTATTTTTATGTCTATCAAAATCAAAACTTGATCTTCCAAAATGATGAAGTAGAAAATATCAGCTTTCATACATGAAAGGAGTTTAAAGAAAATATATTGTTTGCAAATACTTTTTCTTTAGTTACAAAGATTGCAAATTCTATTTTGAAAAACTACTCAAAACTGAGAAAGTGAAAGAAAAAATAATTTAAAATACTGAGAAATATGGATATTATTGACAATAGATTTCATATTGAGTATATTTAGTGTTTCAAAATCATTGGTAGCCCAGTAGAGACTTCCAGTGTGCATTTATTTCCAGGATGAGCCCATAACACATTAGTAGACATAGCTATTTTCATATGCACTTACTATAATTATTAGTAACATGTAACTACACATGTATAAAACATATGAATGCATTTAGGGGTTATTATAAGACTAAACTGATAAGAAGGAACATAGGGAAATTAAATGATTTACAGAAAGTAAGATTGTCAATCTATCTTTAATAAATCATTGAGGGTCCCCTGGGTAGCTCAGTCAGTTAAACATCTGACTTAACCTTGGGTCATGATCTTGGGGTCCCAGGATTGGGCCTGCATCTGGCTCCTCACTCACAGGCCAGTCTGCTCGTCACTCTCCCTCTGCCCCTCTCTTCCCACTTGTGCTCTCCTTGTTTCTCTCTCTAATAAATAAAATCTTTAAAACAAAAATTATTGAATTCAAACAATAAAAATGTTTAGTTAAATTATTATTTAATTGACTATAAATTTGTATTAGACACAAATTATTGTTTTTAAGAAATATCTTTACATCTGTTCATCTGATAAATATTTTGTATTTTTTGAATAAAATTAGTTGTTACTTTTATTCTGATAACATAAAGAAAAATTCTAATTGAGTAATTAGAATTTATTTTTGTCTAATTGCAGATTTTTGAGACAAGTTACCTAACATATTACAGCCAGGGCCAAGGGACTCTTAATTTGTTGCAGGCATTTTATTTTTAAAATTCCAGATTATCATGAAGAAGTGATCAGCATACTAGAAAAGCATTAATTCATTAATCAGGATTTATCTGGCTAAGATTTAAAAATATGTTGG